>RJWJ010007137.1:0-58920 GCA_004363605.1 Indri indri | reverse complement strand
AAAAATCAATTCAAGATGGATAACAGACTTAAACCTAAGGCATGAAACCTTAAGAATTCTAAAAGAAGATGTTGGGAAGACCCTTTCAGACATCGGCCTAGGCAAGGAATTCTTGAAGAAGAACCCCAAAGCAATCGCCGCAGCAACAAAAATAAATAAATGGGATCTAATCAAATTAAAAAGCTTCTGCACTGCCAAGGAAACTATCATTAGTGCGAATAGACAGCCCACAGAACGGGAGAAAATATTTGCTCTCTACACATCGGATAAAGGGCTGATAACCAGAATCTATCTAGAACTCAAAAAAATCAACAAGAAAAAATCAAACAACCCATCAACAAATGGGCAAAGGAAATGAATAGAAACTTTTCAAAAGAAGACAGAAGAATGGCCAGCAAACATGTAAAAAAATACTCAACATCTCTAATCATTAGAGAAATGCAAATCAAAACCACAAGGAGATATCACCTAACCCCAGTGAAATTGGCCTCTATCAAAAAATCCCAAAACATCAAATGCTGGCAAGGATGCGGAGAGACAGGAACACTCTTACACTGCTGGTTGGACTGCAAATTAGTGCCGACCTCTGTGGAAAAGAATTTGCAGATACCTCAGAGAGCCAAAAATAGAAATATTATTCAATCAAGCAATAGCACTGTTAGGCATCTACCCAAAGAGCACAAAACATTCTATGATAAAGACATCTGCACCCGAATGTTTATGGCAGCGCAATTTACTATCGCAAGGATGTGGAAACAACCCATGTGCCCGTCGATCCATGAGTGGATTATTAAAATTTGGTATATATGTACAATGGAATATTACTCAATCATAAGAAATGACAGTGATCTAGAACCTCTTATACTTTCCTGGATTAAACTTAAGCCCATTATCCAAAGTGAGGCACCACAAGATCAGAAAAATGGGCTCTACTTGTACTCACCACCAAATTGGTACTAACTGATCAACACTAGGGTGATCACATGGCATTAATACTCTCCAGGGATTAGGGGGATTTGGGGAGGTAAACCCACAACTAAAGGACACGGGGAGCATTGCAGTGGGGAAGGGCATGGCTTTAACCCTTCCTTGGATGAGGCAAGGACATAAAGTGTAATCATAATGTTTGTACCCTCACAATACCCTGAAATAAAAAAAAAAAAAAAACATGTAAAAGTGAACTCTTAATATCCTTCTAAAAATCAGTTTCTCGGCTGGGCGTGGTGGCTCATACCTGTAATCCTATCACTCTGGGAGGCTGAGGTGGGCGGATTGTTTGAGTTTGGGAGTTCGAGACCAGCCTAAGCAAGAACAAGACCCTGTCTCTATTAAAAAAAAATTAGAAAGAAATTAGCTGGACAACTAAAAATATATAGAAAAAAATATGCCAGGCATGGTGGCGCATGCCTGTAGTCCCAGCTACTTGGGAGGCTGAGGCAGGAGGATCGCTTGACCCCAGGAGTTTGAGGTTGGTGTGAGCTAGGCTGACACCATGGCACCCTAGCCAGGGCAACAGAGTAAGACTCTGCCCACCCCCCCGTCAAAATAAATAAATAAATAAATAAATGTAAATCAGTTTCTCCTCTAAACTTCCACAAGTTAATAAATGGCATCTATACTCAAACCATTTCTCATGCAAGAAACTTAGATGTCTCCTATGATAGAGTTCTCTCCATTATCTCCCACATCTAATCTATCAGTGGTACTCTTGAGTCTGCCTGAGATATAAAGGAAATTTAGCATGTCTCCACTTCATTCTAACCTGCCCTCAGTGTCAGAGAAATCTCTCTATTTCAATTCCAGTCTAAGCCACCATCATCTCTTGTTGAAACTACTGCAATAGCCTCTTGACTGGATTCTAGGCTCCTCACTTGTCTTCTAATCCACATAGCAGTTGAAGTAACCATTCAAAAGCATGCTTATAACACTTCAAAAGCTTAACATTTCTCTCCAGTTAAATTCCAAATCCTCAACAAATACCTCCTGTTTTATTTAGCCCCTGCCTCCCTCTCCAGTTTTATCTCCTGCCATTCTTACTTGTGGTACTCAAGCAAGTGAGTTCGATGCATTCTCTTTCACAAGTCTGTAAGCTTCGTGAGGACAAATTCTGCATCAATTTTGAGAAATTTTATTCCCAATGCCTGGTCCCTAGTAAGAATGGGATACATATTAAATGTAAGAATGAGAGTGAAATCTAAGCAAATAGAGAAAAATAAAAACAGAATAACATGTGTTATGCTTAGAAAACAATAAGATCTAGCTTCCACGTCAGTATGTCAAGGACTTCCAAAAAGTAAAGGTTGCTGTTAGTTCTAGAAGAAGTCCAGGTTGCGTTAAACTAGGTAACACTTTTACTAAAAAAATAAAAATAGGGAGCCAAAGCCAAAAGAAGAGGGAAGTGCTTATAAAAAAATTCTTAGCCAGAATTAAAAGCATGCTGTGATAAATCTTTCAGTGATTCTAGAAGACAGTATTCTTAGATGCAGATGGTGAATATCTCTGTTAGAGCTTCCATAGCATGGTAAATCATGAAGAAAAAGTATTAATGATAGATAATACTGGAATAATTTATAAAAATAGCTTAGTTCAGAACAATTCTTTGCAGAAATCGATGGATGAAGTATGAGGTGGAATTAGGAATACCAGGCTAGGATTTGTGGGTGCTGAAGTGACTAGAAAGAAGTTCTGTCCTTAAAATGCTTACAATCCAGGGAGAAATGTAAGAAATATTTCCACTCCCAAACTATAAAAATATGACACATTTAGCTTGGGGCTATAGAAGAGTTACAGAAGTTGAAAGTTTTGACGGACTTAATATTTAGGGAAGATTTTATAATATGATATATTAGGAGACGAGTGTTTTACATATTTGATCACTAAAATCTTATGAGTTTATTATTACCCTCACATGGAAGATAAAGAAATTGGAATGCTAAGAGGTGGAGCAGCATGCCCCAAAGCATGCTGCTAGTATGAAATTGGGATCCAAACCAATATCTTGGTCCAAAGTTCACGGATTTTTCTAATACACCATGTTGGCATAGCTTATTGCCAGAGGTGTGTGTGTGGTTGAGTGTTTGAGAAGTGTGTGTGTGTGTGTGTGTGTGTGTGTGTGTGTGTGCGCACACATCTTTTAGTACTACCAAGGAAGAAATGACATTTAAACTAATCTTTCTAGTTATTCAGATGACGGGTATATCTTAAATCAAGGTTTGAAGGCAGGGCAGAAAAGAGTGTGTTGGAGAATTTTGAGTTGGTTTCCTTTGATAATAATAGAGCTCTTCTAGAAAAGCAAAAGGAAACCCTGATCTCCTGCTCTTCAAATGGCTATAGGTCACTGGGATGAGCATTCTTTAAAACTTCATTAAGCTGCATCCTTAGCGCATGCTGAAATAAATTTCGAGTACAGACATAAAGAAGGCCAAGAACTGTAGATAACAAAATTTTTATTAAAAAAGTTTTCATTCCTTCAAGGTATTCATGTCTAAAAAATTTTTTTAAATAATAAAAAATGTTTTCAAGTACACATGGAAAAATCATTTCTATTGCTAGTAGTCTTGTGCTAGTAGCCTTGAATTTAATGTTACTCTATATGGGCCAATATTTCAACTAACTGGTGTTGAGGTTATATCTCAAACTAGAATGGCAGCCACAGGGGAAGAAAAAGACAGATGCAAAATACCTCAAAAAGGAAAAATTAAGAGAACTTGGTGGCATAAATAATAATGAGGAAGAATCAAAATTCACATTCAAGTTTCAACATCTGATATTACTTTTTTTCTAACTAGACAAATAACTAATGCCAAAGTGCTAAAAAGGACTGTATCGATCATATACACAATTAACTGATTTCTTCCAGTTTAATTTTCCTTTATAATTTTTTTATTTGTTGAGGAAAAACTATTTTAAGATTCTTTCGATGGTTATAAATACCTCTAACAATACTCAGTATTTCCTATTAGATACGCTCCTCAGTTATAACCACATAAAGAGAATTATGTTTAATTTACCAAATAGTTATTGAGCACCCACTAAGAATCAGATACTTTGTTAAGACCCCAAGATATAAAGATGATTAAGACCCTAAGACCAGGGGGAGGAGGGGACGGGTATATGCATATACAAAGAGTGCAATGCGCACCATCCGAGAGATGGACATGCTTGAAATTCGGACTCAGGGGGGAGGGGGAGTAAGGGCAACATACGTAACCTAAACATCTGTACCCCCATAATATGCTGAAATAAAAAAAAAAGACCCTAAGACCATATACTACATTGAAGAAATGCACAATTAGTGGGCAAGCAGATAAGCACGTATGAAATTGTAATGGAAATATAATCACTTCATAGCAATATTTTTAAAATACAGTTTTATAAACAAGGTTATAACATAGAAAAAAATATCCAACTATCCATAATTCACTACCTGATTTCTTCAGGTTGGCCTAATATCTTCCATAATAATTATAACAGATGCCTTTCTATCTTTTGCATATTACACATGATACTAAGAACTATTGTTATATAATTGCTAATTGTCATATAAACCCTAAGCATGGGCATATTATCTGACTTTTAATGAGGAGGAAACTTAAAGGACAGAGACTTGCCCAAAAGTCACCTTACTAGTAAAATAACAGGACCAGGACTTTTAATTCATAGCTTCCTTACTTTAATCCCTCATCCTTCCTGCTGTCCATATTTCTTCCATAACTTTTATGCTTATCTTTGTCTAATTAGTAAAATATCACAGTTATTAATAGTATGGGGAATTTACTGTATTTCCTTAAACATCTCACAGCTATTGACTCATGTAACCTTCATCATGTAGATAAGAAAATTAAAGTTAAGAACAGTTTTAGAAACATTGTCCAAGATAACAGAGCTCACATTGGTGGAGGCAGGATTTTAACTTAAAAATTATGACTCTAAAAGTTAGAGGATTTGTCTCAAAAGAAATTATAATTACCATGTTATACAGTCAGTTGTAGAATTTTATAGGTCCAGAAAGACATCAATCTACAAAGTCTGTTAAAAGAAATTATCAGCCTTCCCCTTGACAGAAACCTAAAAGCTTCTTAATAAGCAATTAAATCAGCATCACTGTATCATCTCATGTATTGATCCCAAAATTGCTGCCTCAGGTAAAGTGATTCTTCTGAATGAAAGAAACCAAATATTGGTGAAAAAACAGGTCACTGGTAGTTTTCAAAAGTGTAATAAAGAGCAGCTGATGAGGTGTGGTTTGTTTTTCCTGGGCATATAACTTGCCCTTTAGATTAAGGTTAGAATTTTGAAATTCA
This sequence comes from Indri indri, assembly GCA_004363605.1. Lineage (NCBI taxonomy): Eukaryota > Metazoa > Chordata > Mammalia > Primates > Indriidae > Indri > Indri indri. Next base: position 53,617 of record RJWJ010007137.1, on the reverse strand, counting down.
ATGAAATGAGATAGGTTGGACAAGGCAGGAAAGCTTACTAAGAAAAGAAGGAATACCTTGGAACAGCTAATTGTACCAACACAGACCACATCTACCACAATCCACTCTGAAAAGACGGAAAGAGACAAGTTGAGTAGAAAAAGGAAGAGAGGGCTGGGAGCAGTGGTTCACGCCTATAATTCTTGGTACTTCAGGAGGCTGAGGTGGGAGGACTGCTTGAGGCCAGGAATTAGAGACCAGCCTGAGCAAGAGTGAGACCCTACCTCTACAAAAAATAGAAAAATTAGCCAGGTGTGGTGGCATGAGCCTGTAGTCCCAGCTACCCCGGAGCCTGAGGCAGGAGAATTGCTTGACCCTAGGAGTTTGAGATTGCAGTGAGCTATGATCACACCATTGCACTGTAGCCTGGGCAACAGAGGGAGACCCTGTCTGAAAAAAAAAGAAAGAAAGGAAAGAAAGAAAGGAAAAGAAAGAAATAAAGAAAGAAAGAGAGAGAAAGGGAGGAAGGGAGGGAAGAAAGGAAGAAAGGAGGAGGGAAGGAAGGAAGAGAAGAGAAATAGGAAAGGAATGTTAGGGGTTTGATGGTATTGTAATAAAACTTAACAAAAAGGACCAAAGAGTGTTTGAATTCTGCCCTGCCAATTACCTCTGTTTTGTGTTCGGTAACTGAAAGAGAAATATACAATAAACTATATGCAATGGGGAAAGAAAGTTCTATTAGTAGCTAGGCCAATGACTAATCCCAATTTGGGATTCTCTGGTAAAGCAAGTTTGGTGCATGAGACTTAAGCAATAATACTAAATGGAACCCTTAACTGTTAGTGAAAAATGACTCCAAATCTGGGGTACTTACCACCTTTAGCCTATCAGATGGAGAAAGGACAGCAACTAGAGAAAAGAAACACAACAAAGAAGGTAGCAACCTGCACTAAGGGTCCAGTATATGCGTGACGTAAAAGAAACGGAAGAAAGAGTGAGAATATGAGATAAGGTTGTACATCCACTTTCCTCTCAGGCACACGGAAGGACAAGGAGAGAGCAAAGTACTAAGGCATGTAAGCTGTGTCAGGGTGCCCAGTATCAGCTAGGCTTGGTAATTCCCTAGGAGGACTCGCAGGTCTCAGCATAGTCGTACTGGCAGCTGACATTTATTATAGTGAAAGTATACAAGGCAAAATCAGCAAAGGAAAAAAGGTGTGTCACAAAGTCTAAAGGAAGTCAGGTACGAGCTTCCAACAGTCCTTTTCAGTGGTGTCACACAGTATATGCTTAATTCCTCCAGCAACAAGTTGTGACATATGTGAAATGTTGTCTATGAAGGAAGCTCATTAGAGACTCGGTACCCGAGTTTTTATTGGAAGTTGATCACAGGGGCACCCTGCCTAGCACTTATCAAAATTTCTGACTCCCAGAAGGAAAGCAGTTATTCAGTATAAACCTTATTGTTTTGCACAAAAGTTTAGTCACATTGACCCGCTGTTATCATTGAGAGCAGTGGTCCCCAACCGTTTTGGCACCAGGGACCGGTTTCATGGAAGAGAATTTTTCCATGGAAGAGAATTTTTCCATGGAAGGGGGTGGGGGTGGGGAATGGGGGGAGGCAGAGCACAAGCGGTGATACGAACAATGGGGAGTGGGGAGCAGCTGTAAATACAGATGAAGCTTCGCTCTCTTGCTTGTCCACCCTGTTCCTAAGTTTCATGGAAGACAATTTTTTTAATTTTTCCACTGATAGGGGTAAGGTGGGAAGAAGGGCGGTGGAGCTCTGCGGCCTGGTCCCTAACAGGCCTGGGGTTGGGGACTGCAGATTTAGAGTACTGAGAACACTCCTCAAATCTAAGTTCCCTGATGCCAGCCAAGAGTCAACCTTGCAAGCAAGCCTTTCCAAGGACAGCAGTCTCAGGCCTGATTATGTTGACTTTTTTTCTGCATAGAGGTATATGCACAATCTTTCATACACAATAATCACATCTATTCATAAATGTGGGCCAATAAAAATTTCACACTCTATCCAATCAAATTAACATTCTCTATTCTTGAAGGCAAAGGAAAGAAAGCGGTGAAAAGAGAGCCAGATCAACCAAAATGGGGAAGCATCTCTCTCCCCTACAGAAAAACCTCTCCAAGTTAGTTCAAAATTAATAAGTGAGTAATAAAGACTAACGTTATTAAAAAGTAACAGAATCTTCCTCCCCAGTCACCATACCCAGGAAAAGCAGATATAGTCAAGCTTCATTATTTGTGGTTCCATATTTGCAGATCACTTACTTGCTAACATTTTTTTGTAACCCTGAGATTAATTACTCACTGCACTTTTCATGCTTATTTGCAGACATGCACAGAACAGCAAAACATTTGTCTCCCAAGATCCACATTCCCAGCTGAGGCCAAACAAGACAATGATTCTGTTTTGGCTTTTTGTTTCAGCTCTCATACTGTAAATAAGTGTCCTTTTCCTGGTCTATTTAGTGTCACATTTTAAAAATTTTTGTGTTCTTTGTCGGTAAATTCACTACACCCACCAAGTAGTGTCCCTAAGGACAAGAAGGCTGTCTTCTTGCTTTGTGGATAAAATGTATATATTAGATAAGCTTTGTTCAGGTATGAGTTACAGTGCATTGCCCCAAAATTCAATGTTAGTAAATCAACTATATTTAAAAAGGTGTCTGTAACCAGAAACACACATGTACAAGATTATGTATCAAATGGTTGATGAAAATGTGATCAGAGGCTCTCAGAAACCTAGATGAGAGTAATAGTTTGGTATTCACTAACTGAGTCTGAGCAGTAACTTTATACAACAAAACTGCTATGAATAACAAGAATTGACTGCACCTGGAGCAGCATTACTTAGGCAAATAAACCCTTAAGTACTCTAAAGAGCCCTGGTTCTGCAGCACACTGTGTGTGACTGCGAGCTATAGTAACCATGGGCACAAAAGGGGCTGTGACTAGGCAGGGCGAAGGACAATAGGTTAATTCAGGAGCTGAGCTGGGAACAGACACAAGCAGAGTTTGGGTTAATCCAAAGACTCAGACAAATACGTTTTTGCCAAGCGTGGCATCAGAGCTTGGGTCCTAAAGTCTGTAGCTGGGTTAGAAAACAACAGGAAAAAATATGCCCAGGAATCCTGAAAAAGGTTCAGGGTTAAAGCTGGGTTCAAGGAAATAGGTGGGGAATAGACTTTATATTAGACAACTGAAAAGAGAAGAAGTCATAGTACAACTTCAGGGTGTGGCTGTGGCTCTCAGGGCTCTATTCACCTGCTGCTTTGCTAATTTGAAGCACTCTTCCTGTTACTGACAGATAAAGGTTAAAGGGTAGGGGCAAAGCCCCCAAACAAAGCCCACACAGTTGCAATAGTAGATGTTTTGTTTCAATCTGCTTTGGTAGACCAGTACAAGGTAACTACTCCCCAATCCCCACCCCTCAAGTATCCCATTAGAGATTTAAAATAAATAACTGAACAAACCACTTCCTACCACCACCATGAAAGAAACCCAAGGCACATGGGCAGCTGTTTAAATATCTTGGCATCCAAGTTTACTAGTCAAAATCTTCCACCAAAGTCTTTTGTCAGAATAAACTGAAAATTCGATTTCAGAAATCACCTTATCAAAGTGCATATAAGGTAACTTTGAAGTCTATCATAATTAGCAGCCCCTCTAAGTCAAAAGTACTTTCCACACAATACTTTGGGTCTATATATGAAATGCCAAACCAATTCTGCTATGTATGCGTGTGCTTGTATCTCCCAGTCGATTACCCATTTATCAGCAAGTGGCAAACATGGCCTCTGCAACACAAGCCACTTAAAAACATTTCTTAGAGATTTCATTGCCTAATAAAAAGTCTGATGAGAATCTTTTACTGTCACACATTTTATATATATATTAGCTTTGGCAAACATACTTCCAACAGCAGGGTAATCAATATGAATTTTAAAAAGGCACTTGAGAGAAACTCTTAATCTTTAGAATTGAGATTTGCATCAATGTCTCCCGGATCTGTGCACCCTGCCCCCACCATAGATTTTTATTTCCCAATTAGCTTTTGTGTTTTTCCCTCACTGGCTGCTGCTGATGGGTAATTTTACAGCACTAATGCTATTAAAGCATGCACTCATGATCTGTTTGTGACACAAAGCAAATAATGCACATACAGAATGCAAGCACATAAATGCTAATCTTGCCTTTTAAATGCATTTGAACTTGACCTATTGAAATGCTCATTACAAAGTGTATGACAGATTGGGGAAATAAAGGGGGTAAGACACCATCTCAGGAAAGCCAATTCTTTGAAAATAAATCACTTGAAAGATTGCAACGTGGTAGGAATTAATTGAGAAAAACGTAGTACCACATAGTGAAGCAACCTGATTAAGCCCTACAAACAAGTCACCACTTCTAAAAGCTCTGTAAATTAGAGGACTGCGGCCTCTGATTTGAAATATGAATGACTTTTAGACTAAAGAAAATAGTGAGTAATAATTTAATGTAAAGAGTATACATTTAGAAGCATGGATAACACAGTGTCTTTACTCTGAAGCAATTATCTTTTCATCCTGCTGATGCAGGAAGGCATTCTCATTTGGTATACCTTACTAGGTATATCTTGTGACCTAAAGGTGACCACAATCATGTATACTGATGCATTTTTACTCATTCTGTTGACTATAAAATTATAGGTTCTACTGAAATTCATAGGCAATACAGAAACATAAAATAGAATGATTCTTAGAGAAAATTCGTACAGAAAATTCTGGTCTGCACTTTACTGATCAGAAAGTTTTCAGATGGTATCAGAATACAGGTCTCTAGGACAGGGCTTCTGGCAGATGGCTTATATCCCACCTATGTATTAATAAATGTCAGGCAAACCTGAGAGTTACACTATTATTATTCTTAATTTTATGTAAGTCACACATTTAAAAAAAGGGAGATGATGATATATTGGAAAAAATAAACAAAAACCTGTAAGCAGGAGTTATTTAATATTATATGGGTATAAATATATACAGTATATACAATATTTAGGTAAAATTGAAATTCTCAATGATCAAACATAAAAACTCAACATTTAGACTTCACAATGAACATATTATATTAATTTTCTGTGCATAAAATATATATAATTTTGGCATTTTAAAACCATACGAATATTTAATGTTTCTAATTTCAGTGGGGACAATTATGAGATTTGAATCCCAAACAAACCAAAAATAAAGCCCAAATCCTAAATCCAGCATATTAAATTTAGCTAACAGAATCCTATAATTCCCAATTATATATCATGCTAAGAGGAAAATTACAAAAATGTTGAGAAGCTTGGAAATTAGATTACTTTCAAAATGGTTCAAAGGAACATTCTTAAATATTACTTCTTTAAATGTATTCCTAGATATTTAATTTTCTTTGAGGCTATTGTAAAAGGAATTGCGTTTTTGATTTGATCTTCGGCTTGACTGTTACTGGCATATATGAATGCCACAGATTTGTGTGTATTGATTTTGTATCCTGAGACTTTGCTGAACACGGGGAGCATTGCAGGGGGGAAGGGCATGCCTTTAACCCTCGCTTGAGTGAGGCAAGGACATGAAGTGTAACCATAATGTTTGTACCCTCATAATACCCTGAAATAAAAATATGTATATATATTACTTCTTTATTATCTTCACATGTAAGACTAGTCTGACTATTTGGTCTTTCATTACGATGAAATCATTATTCTGTTCTCAAAATTTTAGAGAAAATTCTTGATTATTACTGTCAAAAATGCAAAATTAGTTTACAATGAAAAAAGATTTAAGTATGTTTGATCAACCTTTATTTCTTTAGCTTTTTTTTTTTAATTTCAGAATATTATGGGGGTACAAACATTTTGGTTACATATAATGCCTTTGCCTCACCCAAGCCAGGGCTACGAGAGGGCCCTTTCTTTTAAGCACTATGTCCTGTTCCAAAATAAATGTTCTCTATATACTATTTATAGCAATAAAATTACATATAAAAATAAACACATCTTTTCAATTCTTACAAGTATTGAATCTGATTTAGTGCTTTCTCTCCAGCACTGTATAATCTCTCACTTTCACTAGACAACAAGAAGCAAATGCGACACCTGGATAACTGAGCATCTCACACTTTGATGGGAGGACTTTGCTTCTGCCAATTGCAAACCTGCCACTGTGGAATGCTAGGAAAGTTAGAAAGTATTATTACACATTATGGTAGAATTTCATTTTCATTGAAGTGATTTTTCTTATAATCCACCATAAAAGTACACACATGCAATTTAAATATAAAAAATCTACAAAATAATGTGACCTTGGATGAAAACACATAAAGTGTCTTCAGTAAGAATAAGAAAGCAATGAATTTATTCTTATCTAAGAAAAAGTAGCTACAAGGTAGTGCTTTTTAAAAATAGAATTATTTCTAGTTCTAAGACACAGGTCTTGGTTTTAATTCAATAGGATGTCTCAGAAACACCTACTTTTTCCTCCATCAAATCTTAAATAAGTAGCATAACTTATATCAACCTCCGCAATTCCTGAATCACTTTTCATAAATCAATACACCTATCTCTCGCCACAAGAAGCATGACCAAAATTATCTACGAGGAATTCAGAAAGCAAATATTGGATGTAACAGGTGGGTTGTTTATGGGAATCTCAGAAGAACAGAGTGGTACTGATTTGCTGTGGGTACTTCCTTACTTGCTCAGAAAACAAAATGATTACAAACACTACATCTTTCAGTTACAATGGACTGTGACTCATAAAAACCCATGTTTTTATTTTCTTACAACAGTGCTTTATTTTTACTTTGTTATCAAAAACCCTACTAAGGAAGATTTGTCCAGGAAATCTCTCTCAGCACATTTTTGCCCTCCTCCACAATCTTGCCATATTACACCCCTGCGTATTAGACAGGGGTAGACAGTATTCCCATTTTTATGAAAGTAGTCTAATACATTTCAGGGATGAAGGCTCTAAGTCTTCCGATTTCCAGCCCAGGATCCTATTCGCTCCACAACCACTGCAGGTGGCTGAATAAAGTGATCACACTGCACATTCTCAGGGTAGAGTAGCACTGCGGCCAATTGAGTTCCCACTTTTTAAAGTGATTTCTACTTTTCCCACCTATGATTTTAAAATAAATTTTAATGAAAAGAAAAATAATCTCCTGCTAATGCCATTTGGTAACCAGATAACTGTCATCTTTAAATAAGAAGTATAATTGCACCTGGTAGGCACCCAGGCCTGTTGTTAAAGACGCCAAGCTGACTCAAAAGCTGGTATTTTCCTAAAACAGGTAGATCCTAGGAAACTGGAGAATAAATTGTGCAGCCCATCTAATCACAGAGCACAGGGTACAACCCAGGTCATGTTCCAGCATATGTGTAGTAAGGTATTTTACATTCCTTTAAGGCTCAGCTGGAAAGGAAAACCTAGATTTTAACTGATTTCTCTTTAGGCAATGCATTGGCTGCAGTATATTTTCAGCAGGTAAGCAAAGCTCCCATTTTATGTATTGTCGAGATTTCTCACCACTAAAATGAATTATATAGTCATACTAAATTGATAACTAGGTTCAAACGAACATGCTGATATAGGTGAACAGATATGCTGTTATGATACAACAGAGAGAATGCCTGTTTCTCAGTGTCTGCCTTTGTTAAAGGAGGTTTTCATTCTCTGGGTGGAAGGATAAGAGCTGTGAAATATGACCTTGCAATGACAGAATTTTAATGCATGGTGTATGTGACTGAAGCAATGTATGGCACCCTCTCCTTTATTGCTACGGATATTAGGGTATTTACGTAGTGCTGGTTCTCATCTAAATGTCGGGGTCTTCTCTAAGTCAAATAGCAGCTCACCAAAGCTCTATTTCTTAAAGAAGCCAGATAAAATTTTAATTAAAGGCAAAGGTTCTTGCTAAAATACTAATGTCAATGAAAATGTGAAAGGCTACCTAAAAACAGGCCAAACACATTCTTTTACATTTTCCCAAGCAGAGTAATAGTTTTGCCACACATTTGAGCATTTTTTGAGTTACAGAAAAAAGCATTATTGTGTCCTGATATGTTAAATAATTTTTCTTTCTCTGACCTTTTCTCCCTCTGGTTTTGCTAGTAGGAGACATTTCTTGCCCTTGCTAATTTTGAAATGTGTAGTTTAACACTCTTCATTCAGATTACTGGTCCCTATTCTAAAGCAACATTATTTAATTTTCTGTTAATTTTTAAAGATACACATGGCCTTTTCTTCTCTTCTCTTTTAATAAACCCTTCTTTGCTAAGTATGAGAAGTCTGCTTCTTTTCACTGGAAAATTTGGTCTCAGTAGCTTTTGCAATTCTGTCCTTTGTGAATAGCACAGAAGAGAATAAAGAAGGTGGGGCAATAAAGAGGGCATTTAAACAGAGGATAACAGTGAGTTCTAATTGTCCTGTGGCAGTTGAAATAAATGCCAATCTCCTTGTGCTTAATTTCATTTATTTCCCATCTCACTAGTTTACAAAAGCCTGACTCTTTTCTCCTGCACAACAATCAAGTTATGGTCATGTGAATAGAGAACAATAGTCATTTGTTTTAATATCAACTCTTTCCTGGTTTCCCTGGCTGGTGAAGTTATGACTTTCATCTACGAACCTAAATTTAAAATTATAATATTAGCATTTCCTAGAAACCATACTATTACAGATTTCTCCAATGCAAAGTTCTGGAAACACAATCCCTTTAGCACAATTATTATATTTAAAAATCTACATCCAAAAATAGGCAAAATATTATATAAGACTAACAAATTTAAAATGAGAAGATAACTGGAAAGAAGAATGTGATTTTCTGCATTTGAATCTAAAATTAATATTCAATACCTTATTTTCAGCACTAAATAGGGTTTTTAAAGGGAGATTCAAACTAACAGAACTAGCTGTTTTATTAGATGTATATTCCATAGGGAGGTGAGAGAGGCCTTTCAGTAGCAGAGACTAGAAAAATTGAGATCCACTCTCAGTTTGGCTACAAACTCAATGGATGACTTGAAGCAACTTTGGGCCTCAATTTCCCCAACTGCAAAATAAGAGTGCTGCTAACTTCAGTATTTCATATTTCTATAATATAACTGGGTAGGACAATATCCCAGCTAGCACAAGGAAAGGGAACTGTTTATTGTGAGTAGCAACTTAAAATTTTGTCCCATTGGTTTGTTTACAAAACTCACTGTTCAGTTGGGGTAATGACCTTTAAGGAAAAAAAATATTTTCCTTAAATTTTTTTCTCTTTAATATAATAAACACTGTTCAGTGCCAACATTATCTTCTGATGCAAACAACCTATTTGCCTGTAGCAAGTCTCTTTAACAATGCCTTGTGATTTAAACCCACTACCTGCAGTGAATGTTCCAAGTAGGCACTGATTTGGGGAGTTATAAGTAACATGCTGTATAGATGAAATCAATTCAGCTTATGCCTTGTCTAAACTGCTTTTATTTCTTTAAGTGCCTCTATTATCACAGTCCCCCAATTCACATTTTTAGGTCACTAAACAAAGAACTACCAAGCATTTCACTTTTAACCTGAATTTAACCCAAATGTATTTATGTATTAATACATAGTGTGTATGTATAAATCTGAGTTTTTAAGTATTATTTATATGTAAAAATCATAGACTTCCCTTGTGTAAATCAGCAGACCCAAGAAGATTAAAAATCAATGGAAGGTCCTATTGGATTCTGTTTGGGGGCATATAAAGAGAGTGTTCTTATCCACAAAGGGAATTTCTTAGTATAATTCTATAAAAAATTGATAGTTTTTTCCAAAAACACCAAATAAAAGAAACGCATAGTATAGGTAGGAAAGACCTATAGTGATAATCATCTTGTGCAGAGGTTTTTAAACAGGTGTCCTTATTTTTAGAGATTATTTGTGGGCTCCTCAAAATTGTATGTAATATGTTGTCTGCCATAATATGCATTTTTAATCAAGTTCTCAAAATGATACATTATCCCCAAAAGATGAAGAATTACTGATCTAGTACAAATAAGAATTCTTAGTCCAAACCAGGGAAGTAATTTGCCATAATCAGATACCCCTGGAACCCAAATTCCTAAGGCTGCTCATGCTGGTTTGCACTCAAATGCTAATCCTTGACAAGCAGATTCTGTTTCTTAAACTTGCATCGTATTGTGAACACACGTTGCTGCTTTATTTGCTGCAAAGGAAAAGTGAGCTTATAGGAATTTCAAGGACATCATTTCAATTTTAATATTTATTGCCACTAAAATTAGTGATTTAAGACTTGTATGACAAGAATTATCCCCACAGAAAGAATCCTTCAAAACAAAACAACTCTCTTAAACATGTATGATGAAGACCTAATTTCATTTCAATCTACAGAAGCAAAAATTATCTGTGTTAATACTTAACATTTGAACATCTACTGGAACTTAAAGTAGGCAAGGAGGCTCATCTAGAATAGCAGACCTGCTCTGAAATATCATCTTTATTTTTTGAAAAATCTTCTGTTTATTGAAATTAGGTGTGCTAACATAATTGCATAAATAAATTATGATCAGTAAAATGTCAGTGTTGCACATTAAGCCTGGACTAACTCAAGCTTCTTTTTACTAGTTCTTTCTGTTATGTGTTTTCATGAAAATTCTTTTTAACCTAGAAAGTGTTGCCAAGATGTGCTGGTTATTAAATATAGCGTCAGAGCTACACCTGCAGGAGCATTGCACATTTCCCATCACTTTTTCTGACTCACCTTCTTCCCAGAGAAGGGAGAAGAACGAATTCCAAGGAGAGAAAGAAATACCTACAAGTAAATATGCTTATGGTCATTCAATGCTGGATGGGTTAGCATGCTTGATTGCTATTGGTGAATCACAGCAAAAAATGACAGTAGCATCTATCATGTTATATGTGGCAAGGCAAGTCACACTGCTGATTTCAGCAATGTGTTATATTTAACAGCAATTGATAAATACCTATTAAACAAAATCACTAAATATGAATACCTTAATTCTTAAGGTGGTAATGTGGGTTTTTCCTCCGAACCAAGAATATAATAGCATAAACTGATAGGATCCCACAACGTGGTCTCAACAGTGACTTTAAACCCCATAATTCCCTATGGAAACTCAGGATACCCGACATTGCAACAATAATATTCTTGATTCTGAACTGAAATTTGAATAACTAATGAAGTATTTACTTTTGTATAGAAAGTAAAATACAGGTTTTACTGTTCAGTACTGTGACTACATTGTCAACATCTCCACCATAAACCAATGAATGACAAGGGAGAGAAATCTTATATCTCAGTGCCTATTGATGACATGATGCCCTTTGTTCTCAAAGTGCAAATTAAACAAAGCATCTTAAGAGGCTATGACCTAAAACAAACTGTTCCTGGGCAGAAGTGGGGGAAAAATAGAAGCCAAAATGCTGAAAAAGGGAAAAAAAGTTATTAGCATATATGTCCCTTTATAATTTATAGTAATGGTATTTTCATTACTATGCAATAACAATAGATTAAATAATTGGAAGATGAAAAGGACCTATTAAATCATGTCTAACACATACTAAGGGAGGGATATTTCCCTTGAGGAAAAGGAAGAAAGAAAAATATAAAAACAGATACTATATTAACATCTGCAGATAGTTCAATCAGCATATCATCTACAGACAACACATAGAGGTTTAGCACAAGCAGTGAGGAAGATTAGATATTAACACAAACTACCCGTATCAATACAGAGTCCTGTGCTGTATTTTTAAACATTTAATATATTTGTCTGGAGCTTTTCCAAACTAAAGCTACTCTGTTTATATACAACATAGAAAATGTAATCTGAGTTTCAATGAATTTTTAATTTTGTTCAATCTTGCATTGGTTCAACCAAAAACAATTTAAAGAGGACAATGGCTATCAGCCTCAGAGTGAGCAAGTTCAGCTCCTCACTAGGGAGTTCTTAAATCTGCCATAAAAATCAATGGTGTGCATCTAATAGTTTTCTTTTAATTTGAGAACTGAAAAGTGAATCATCACATCAAATATTCTCCAGGGCCTCTTTGGTTTCCAGATTAAACATGTAATATGACCTGACATCTTGCCACATTGTCTGTATTTCCATTTTAAATAATCATAAATATGACAACCTTGCTACTTTTTGACACAACACAGCTGTTTGATTCAGCGGAGTTTCAAAGTCTTAGAAATTGCACTCATTCCTTTTTTAGACTCCTGGTTCATGGGAAAGGTTTTCAGCTGAAAGATTCTTTATTGTATTCAAATCTTGTCCCATATGAGTTGTTTTGGTTACTCAGTTTATGAAGAGTCTTGGAAATTGAATTGGGTCCACAACAGAAAACACCAACTGTTTTCCTGGAAAGAGAGGGGAGGAAATGGAAAATTAGATGGAAAGTTAGGCAGAGCATAACAAGAAGCATGCTTTAGCAGCATGGTTTAAAGTATTAACGAAGTAAATTTCTTGCTGTTTTACATATTGAAAAAAATTTTCCAATTATTTCCAAATGTAAATGACCACTAGGAAAGTATTTTATTTACCTTATGCTTTTCATGCTAGAATTCAAGATAATTCAAAGAATGTAACTATGAGCACAAATTTGCTTATTATCAGACAGAGATTGATCAGTTTGCCTTATTAGTATTTTTAGTACATGCCACTGGCGAACCGGAAACTATATCAAGAGCAGCAACGGATGGATAGATGTGAATTGCTAAACAACTGACATCTGGATAGATGTGTAGCCCACATTGAACCATGTCAATTCTTCTTTTCTTAGATATTTTACATACATTTTTCTAAAGTTCACACATGGATTTGCATGAGCAGTGATGAATAAAGAAAGAGAGAGAAAAGATATTACCAGTTTGAAAGAATAATTTTAAGTGAATAATTTATATCCACATTGAAACAAAAAATATATTAATCTGCACACATTTTCTTTTTTATTTATGCATTGCAATAATTGTAAAAAAAAAAAAAAAAAAAGAAAGCCAAGCAGTTTTTACTATTCTGTACCATCAAATTTAAGTAGCTAAATAGTACATATTCCTAACAAATGGACTAAATAAATCCCAGGAAATGAATAGCATTTCAAATTAATCTTTCTCCAAAGTTTGATTTGCATTGAATTTTTCCTAGGATATAAAAATAATTAACATTTCACATCATAGAAAAATACAATGTCTTAATTATCTCGGAATAATTGGTGGTGAATAAAAGACAGTGAATCCATTCAAATGGGTACCAAAAATTTATAATAAATACTGAAAAAATTATCTTGTTAAAATTTTTACCTTAAAAAATGAAATAAAGAACTATGAAAATAAAACTTTTACTTGCAGCCATGATAGAGTAATTTATCCTTTTTTGAAAAATTTTAAAAAAGCAAACAAAATATTTGAAACAGGTATTTTCAGACACTGGACAAAGGCAGCACAGAAATATGATTTCTGGAAAAGAAAAGAAAAGAAAAAAAAACCAAGCTAAGTCCATCAATTGCCTCCGCTGATTGCCTAGAGGCAATCGACAGGCTGCATCACAGACAGGGGAACTCAAGCTCACTGGTGGTCTCACTGAGTTGAGGAGACAAAGAATGGAGTTCATGGAGGCCAAAACACTAGAATTTGTGGAGCAGAATACGGAAGGGAAGGGGGATCCACAGAGAGCAGCTCTGGAGATCTGTAGAGGAACATCCTCAAGTCTTTGGCAGATTAATGATCTGCTCATGTAAGATAGAAAACTATATGAATGTGGGTAAAGAATCAATAGACCAAACAAAAACCAGAGTTTACAAAGGACTGAAAATAATTTATATTCCTAGAAACTGGAATGGCAAGACCTACAATATAGCGGGGGAATGGGTAGTATTCTTAGAAAGATATCACTTTATTTGAAAGGGGTAGAGGAGATGTTAGTAAAATTAGCCTTAGACTGAAAGCTGCTCTGGAACTGCACTAACAAATCTTAATACAAAACCTTGAAAAGATCAAACTGAACCCAAGTAACCTAATTGCATGCCAGAGCAAGTCTAACACTATGGAAAGGAATAAATCAAAATTTGGTGTCTAATATTTAAACTTAGAAACATACAGCATTCAATCAAAAATTACCAGAAATGCAAAGAGCAAGACAATATGAACTATAGTTAGGAGTGCTATTGGCTGAATTGTGTCCCTCTCAAATTTATATGTTGAAGCCCTAATCTCCAGTACCTCAGAATGTGACTAGATTTGGAGACAGTGCCTTTTCTAACAAGTTTTCAATTGATGCTGGTCCAAGGAATGCGGTTTGGGAACCAATGGCCAACAGCATTTACTAAAAGGGCACACACAAATAATACAGAGGTAAGACAAATATGCTAATATTGGAGAAAAAAAATGCAATCATATAAAAATATTCAATTAATCCAAAGGAGTGTGGAAAATGAAAGAAAAAAAACCACAAAGAACAAATGAGATAAGCAGAAAGCAACAGTAAATTGCTAGATTTAATCTGTCATATTTTATTAAATTAATGTAAATGGTCTAAACACTACAACTAAAAAGATTCAATATACATGAAGTAAAAACTGATAGAACTACAAAGACAGATAAATCCAGAATTATAGTTGATGATTTCAACACTCCTCTCTCAGTAATTGATACAACAAATAGACAGAAATTCAGGAAGTGTATTGAATACTTGAACATCACTATCAACCAACTGGAACTAATTGATATTTATAGAATGCTCTACCCAATAATTGTGGAATATTTTAACAGAATCTTTTCACTTGCTTGTGGAAAATTCAGCAAGATGGACCATATTCTGGGCAATAAAACAGGTATCAATAAATTTTAACTAATTAAAATCACAAGGAGTATGTTTTTAGATCAAATTCCAGTTGAATTAGAAATCAAGAACAAAAAGATATCTGGAAAATTCTTACGTATTTGGAAATTAAACAACATACTTTTTTTTAGAGAAAAAGACATACAAATTTATTTTATATGTATACATGGGAATCTCGAGAATGAAGATTCAACTCCCCAATGAGATTTGGAAGCTTATATGCCTTTCTAGTAAAATGGGTTATGGGAGGGAGGAAAAGAAGAATTCTTAAAACAATATACTTCTAAATAACCCATGGGTCAAAGAAAAAAAATAACATGGGAAACTAAAAATACTTTTAACTGGATAAAAATGAAAACAAAACATACTACAATTTGTAAGATGTAGCTAAAGTAGAGTTTAGAGGAAAATTTGTAGTATTAAAACACTTTTATTAGAAAATAAAGGTCTAAAATCAATGACCTAAGATTCTACTGTAAAAAATTAGTAAAAGAAGAAATAATGGAATCCAAAATGAGCAGAAGGAATAAAATAAGAAAGAAATATGAAAATAAATGATCTTATACTTAATAAAATTTAAATTACTACTAAAACCATAGTGTGACTCTCATTAAAATGAGAAGAGAATGAGTCATTTGTTTCTTCATACAAATTCTCTGTCAACACTGCATTATGGCAATAAGATATTATTATTTTCTTGCTTGCCTTTGACAAGGCAATTATAGAGTTATTTCTGTGAGTTTTCCAAATTTTCTAAAGGCATCTTTTAAATACTTGATAAGCAAATCATTGTTTTGAAAGCACCAAGGATATCATGCAGTTTTTGTTTTGTTCTTACATTTTCATTACAATTGTTAACTAGTTTAACACTATGATATCTTTTCTTTGTGTGACTTGAGGAGTTCCCAATGTCACTTTCACTAACTTAATGAAATCCTAAAACTTTTTCCAAGATATACAATTATTCTTTGCAATGCACTTGTACTAAGTTTGCATTAGATTGCTGCAATCTAACAGTTATCTGGAGATTTTTCTACAAAAACTTTGATGAGATGGGTGGAGATAGGCTCAGAGATAAGCAGAAAATGATGTTTGGGGGTTAATGTTGGCAACTAGCTTGACAAATGTTTGATATATTTGTGTATATTTTCCTAGTCTATCAATATTTGCTTTTCCAGTAGGTTTGAAGTGTGGGATCTCATATAATGAGAATTTATTCTCTCCATTTGATCTTATTCACTCTTTGTATTACAGATCCAGAAGATTTGAATGACTTGACCCACGGACATAAGAGCCAATGTGAGAGGGACCAAACCTAGGTATTCTTAATTTGCATTGTTTTGAAAACACTACAAGCCAGCAAAATAAAGATACAGTCTCAATTTCACCCAATCCCAGAGTACTAATTCTCTACTAAAAAGGCCACATAAAGTTCAACCTTTCTTTCTCTCTTTGCATAATGCTTAAACTTAACAGCTTCAAATATGATATACATTTTTTATAATAAACAGGAAACTTAATCTGGGTTAGATGTAATAAATTTCTGGCAAGTTATTACATACTAAATGGTTTACAAAGTAATATTCGGAATATCTTTGTGTTTTCGAAAAATTATTTATTGCTGCTTTTAGTATTTTATAGTTAACATTCTGCTGCAACATACAGAGTGAATATAAGATTTATTTGCAACACCTCCCTCACCTCCCCCCAAGAGGGACACAGTAAAATAAGATTGCCACTTTTTTTATTTGAGACAAGCTGAAAATGCCCTGCTGAAAGCACAATGAACTTTCAGTAAGGAGGTATGTGTTCATGTCTGAATTTTGACTCGTTAAACATAGCTTTTGATAAATCATTATATTTTGGGGTACTAGCTTCTTCATTTCTAAAATAGTGAAGGTAGAGTGACTTAAAAAGCTCCTTCACTCTCCATGATCATGTAATACCATTACATAATTCATTTTCTGAATTTTAAAATTCCACGAATGAAAGCATCCACTCTTAAATACCTGTGGAAAATAAATTGATTCGACCTTTTGGTTTTAGTAGAGCAGAACGTAAACACACATATCCTTTGAGACAGCAATTACACTTCAAAGATCCTAATCAACCGCAATACTCTTACGGAAAAAGTGCGTACAAAGATAATTACTACAATACTCTTTGTATAGTAAAGAACTACGGGTAAACTAAATATCCATAATTAGGGTAGTAATGGTTGTGGTAACCACAAATCCAAATTCTAGAATACCGTGAGGTAGAAATTATCCCTGATCAATATATGAGTTCATCACTAAAAAGTTTAAGAATTATATACTATAGATTCAATTTTTGTTTAGAAATGAAGGTTTACATTTTAAATATATGTGTATATATGCATATGTGCATACATATATGTATATAAAATACATGTACATGCTTACATATACTTTTATAAATACATACACACACAAACTTATAAAAGCTTCTGTAAGTATATGTAACAAAGAGTTACCAATCATCCCACTTCTGGGCCCAGGAGTGTTTAATCAATTTAAATTTGTATTCTACTAGTATACTAAATGAATGCCTACTGGTTTAATATATAACCACTTTCTCAAAACTAAAAAGGGTTGCCCAATATACAGTATTAAAAAATAGTTCAATTTATATGCCTCTCTTCCCCATTTTTATCTCTATATGTTCTTTCAGCAATTTATGCACATGAGGTTAACCAAAATGCTACATTTTAAAAGAAACCTTCCATTCATTTTGCGTTTTTCCAGTTAATGAGACCTTAAAATGTTGATTCATTCTTTTCCTAAGTATGCTATTTAAAAGTCCTTTAAAAAAATAATGCATTTCAAGTGCCTGCCCCAGAGCAAATTACATGAAGTGAAAATGTTGTACAAAATGTCAACAGCAGATGGTGCACATTTGCTCTTCTTAAACGACCTTTACTGTCTCCAGAAAAAGAACAAACTACCAACACATACACAAAATTGCTCTGAAACATGAACAGTGTAACAAATGAGAATTCTTAACTGGCTGAAGGAACCAACAATCACAACCTATTTTCCTGTAAATGATGTTCTGTTGTTTGGGGATTTGGTTTCAGAATTGAGCAAAAGAAACTATCAAAGTTTTTAGGAATATACTATGAAAACCAATAAAAAATTCTTATTAAAGGTCAGTAAATTCCATTAAATAGAAACATGTCTGTGGTGCATAGCAAGAGCCAGCTGAGTTTGACAAAATTATAACATCTAAAATGGGTGATACTGGAGAAAGATGGGAAAGGAATTGGGTTGATATACATTTTTTTTCTAAAGTTCATCTTTAACTAGCACCCTGAATATTACAAATGACCACTACTTTGTAAATAATTCTTCCCTCTTCGTCTCGAAACTACTTCATTAAGGAAAGGGAAATATTACAGAAGTGGTTTCAAACATGGCTGTAATCTGAACCCCATGGGTAACTTTATTCCTTTTTAAATTTTGCTTCTCAGGCTCCATTCCATAATTCCTAAAACAAAATCTTTGCAGGTAGAATCAGGGGGCATCTTGAATCAGTGAATCTTCCAATAAATAATATTTATTCATGAATTCATAAACGTGGTTTTTAAATAAAACCTATTTAAGCTGGTCCATGCATTTATAATCAAATATTCTTTGATGTTTATCAAATATATTTTTACAATTAGGCAGTGATCAACTATATGCTAATAATTGTAATGATAACTCAAGCCAGAAGTAAACATTAACACTGGAATCTTGTGTTCACAGAAAATTTTGAAAATGAAATATATTTTTTGAAACTTGCTACATTCTTTTTGCAGAAGTATTATTAGTTTAGCAATAGAAGTATAAGTAATTCAAACATAGAAATATATAGAATTTTGATAAAATTCTATGGGTTAGTGGAATAGAAATTTAAGTTCAAGGAAAAAAAGAATGACGTATTAATAAAATTTCCCACTGCTAAATGAAGAGCTTGTTTGTGTATATTTATAATCAATGAGGTTGGTACCATGTAGCTAAGATATTTATAGTCTAGTATATGTAAACTAATTAATAAATAAAGGAATTAATTTAATTGTAAAATGTTGACATCTGCAATATGTTAGAAATTACATCTTTTTCAACTGCTTAAACTTATAATGAAACAATTTAGAAGTAAACTTAAAAATATGTGAGTGGGTATATAGTTTTTAAAATCCTTTTAGAATTCTTATACATCACTGCTCTGCACTATGGTGAGTTTACGGAGGATAAAGGGGCTGGCTGGTCTGTGCCTTAAAGTGAATGCTTTTCCTTTAAAAGTGTCAGATCACAGACACATAGTCCATAAGATCAATATTCTCTATAAAATTATAGTTTCAAAAAAAATTGTGCGTGGAAATATTCCTGGTTTAATGACTGTATATTACAGTGAAGAGGTTTTTTTTGTTGTTGTTTTGTTTTTAAAGATATTCATTCTGGTAAAAGGCACAGTGATTTGATTTTTAAATGCATTCATTGTTAGAACTATTTGTGAAATTCCCTTGTTTGCCAACATGATTTTTGAAAACCTTTTCCCATGATCACCTGATATATGCTGTGGGAATGAATACCATTTTTGATATGGGTTTATACAAGTTTATTAGCAAGTATGACAGCCTAGTTCATAAATACATTATAGACTAATTCTAAGCCAAATTTTAATTGTTTGGGATTACAATAACCTGCCTTGCTTTCTCCTTTTATAGTGATAGAGTGTTTAAGTGACTTTGTAATTTGTAAACCCACTGCTAATTCATCTTTTAAAACTTCATGTAATGATCTGGAAATATTTTCATTTAATCATTAACCACATTTCAAATTTTTTCAGATATAGTATCCTTACCTTCCGTTACATTTTGCTATTTCATCAAACAGAAGTTTCCACCGAGGACGTCCAATATAAAGTCTTGAATTCAGTGCATGGTATTTTTCTCCAATTATCTTCTAACAGAAAGAAAGCACTATATTATTCACAGATTTGGATAAATAACTCATTTCTTTAACAGCATTTCTTCTGGTTTTGTGTTTTCCTACCAAATCGCTGTGACATAAAGAATATAAGTGTCAAATGGCAACCTAGTAAGAACAATCATTTAGATATATCATTTCATTCCTTTTTTTCCTTTAAAATGTGTTATCTTTTTGAATGCCATTCTTACAAATGGCTGATTTTCCTAGACTTCACTTAGTTTCTTCATTTTTGAAAAAACCACAATGTAAGACAAAGAATGCATTCTGATTGCTCACTTTCAGAAAGGCTCAGCACATATATTTCATTGAAGTATTTTTTTTACCACAAATAGAGTTGTCATATTTGGCTCATTATATGAATAAAATACTATACATTGTCATCATAAATTTGGGGAAATGATTTTAGGTAAGACAGCCCAAGACAGCAGAGATATTAATACAAACTTGGGCCTATCAACAAATGGCTATTATAGGGCTGGTGTCTGCAGCTAAGAGAACATTAGAAGAGCAATATGGCTGAATAGAAATCTCCAGCGATTGACCCTCTGTATGAACTCCTAATTCAACAACTATTCACACAAGCAAGCACCTTCAGAAGAACCAAAAATCAGGTGAATGATAATGTTACTTGGTTTTAACATTATATCAAGGAAAGAGGCACTGAAGAGGGCAGAAAGAAAATCTTGCATTGTCTACACAACCACTTTCCCATTCCCGGCAGTGCTGCACCAGCACGCCCAGGGGAGAAAGAATCTGTGTGCCCAGGGTAGGGAGACAGAAGTGATCATGGGGCTTCGAATTGAAACTCAGGGCCACCCTGGCACAGGGGAACACAGCACAGGAAAGATTTCTGCCAGTGCCCACGGAGAGAGCATTTAGACCAACCCAGCCAGAGGGAAATCCTCCACCCAGAAACCTGAGTTCTGCCTAGCCCCACCACCAGCTGACCAAAACTGGACTGGAGCCTGGAATAAATTTGTAAGGCAGTAAAGCCACAAAGGCTGTAGGCCTTGGGCAATTCCTGTGGTTGTGTTGGCTCAGAGCCAGAGGACCTGGGGTGCACATGACCAGTGAGACACCAGTGGTGGTCGCCAAGCCAGTGCCTGTGTCACCACCCTTCTCCTCCTAAATACAGGCAGTGTAGCTCAGGGAGTTTCTTCCACCTGGGGAAGAGAAAGGGAAGAGTTCAGAGGACTTTGTTTTGCAACTTGGGTACCAGCTCTGCCACAGTAAAATAAAGTAACAAGTAGACTCCTGAAGCCACAGAGCCCAGGCCTTAGTTCCTGGATGGCATTTCTAGACCCATTCTGGCCCAGAAGAAAATATGCTGCTCTTAAGGGAAGGACTCAGTCCTGACAAGATTCACCACCTGCTCATTAAATAGGCCCTTGGGCTTTGAATAAACATCAGAGGTAGCCAGGAAGCAGTCACCATGGGCTTTGAGTGAGATTGGGCTGGCTTCAGGTGTGTCCACAATGGAGTACTCATGTCACTCCTCCCACAATTCCAGTAGCCCAGTACAAAGAGTGAGGAAATAGACTGAAAGACTGCATGGCAATCCATGGAATTCTCTCATATGCTACCCTACCTAGTACACCAAGGTGGCACCCCCAGGAGCCTGTAAGAATCACAGCATTACTGGGCTTAGAGCACCTCCAGTGCTGATGCGGCTGCAGTGACCAAAGACTTAGATCGCAGCACTCAATTCCCTTTGAATATCTGGAAAGCCTTCTCAGGAAGGACTGGTTCAAACTAGCCCGGACTACAAAGATTAAAATAAAGACCTAATTCTTCAATGCCTAGACATTGACAAACATCCACAGGCATCAAGAACATCCAGGAAAACATAATCTCACCAAAAGAACTAAATAAGGGTACCAGTGACAAATACTAGAGTGATAGAGATGTGTGACCTTTCAGACAAAGTAGGTGTCCTGAAAAAGCTCAATGCTTCAAGACATCACAGAGAAAGGATTCAGAAGGGTAGCAGAGAAATTTAACAGAGATTGAAATAATTAAAAAGAAAGCAGAAATTCTGGAGCTAAAAATTCAATTGACAAACTAAGATATGCAGCAGAGTCTCTCGACAGCAGAATTGATCAAGCAGAGGAAAGAATTAGCTTCATGACAGGCTCTTTAAAAATATTCAGTCAGAAAGTTTATTCAAAAAATAGGAATAGAGAACTTTCCAACCCTAGAGAAAGATATCAATATTCAGGTACAAGAAAGTCATAGAACACCAAGCAGATTTAACCTAAATCAGACTATTTCAAGGCACTTAATAATCAAGCTCCCAACAGTCACAGGTAAAGAAAATATCCTAAGGAAAACAAGAAGAAAGAAAAAAAATAACGTATAAAGGAGCTCCAGTATGTCTGGCAGCAGACTTCTCAGGGAAAGCTTACAGGCCAGGAGAGAGTGGCATGACATATTCAAAGTGCTGATGGAAAATAACCTTAACCCTAGAATATTATATCCTGCAAAAATATCCTTCAAACATGCAGGAGAAATAAAGACTTTTCCACGTAAACAAAATCTGAGGGATTTCATCAACATCAGACCTACAAGAAATGCTAAGAGGAGTATTTCAATATGAAAGAAAAGTACATTAATGAACAAAAAGAAATCATCTGAAGGTATAGAATATATAGGTAACAGTAAGTACACATATACAGAATATGCTAATGCTGTAATTGCAGTGTATAAATCACTTATATCTTGAGTAAGAAGACTAAAAGACAAACCTATCAAATATAATAACTATAACAACTTTTTGAGATCTAGATAGTAAAAAAAGATAAACAACAAAAAGTTAAAAAGTGGGGGGGATAGAGTTAAAGTGTAGAATTTCTTTTACATATCGTTTGTTTGCTTATTTGTTTGTGAGAAGAGTTATCATATGTTTAAATAATTGGTTATAAAATGTTTTTTGCAAGCCCCATGGTAACCTCAAATAAAAAAAACCTGCAACAGGTACACAAAAAATAAAGAGCAAGAAATTGAAACACTACCAAAGAAAATTATTTTGAACAAAGGAATACAGAAAGGAAGAGAAAAAGAAACAGATCACAAAACAACAAGAAATCAACTAACAACATGGCAGTAGTAAGTCCTTACGTATCAATAATAACATTGAATGTGAATTAACTAAACTCTCCAATCATAAAACATAGAGTGGCTGGATAGATTAAAAAAAAAAAAAAAACCTACCTACATGTTGTCTGCAAGAAACCCACTTCACCTATAAAGACACATATAAACTGAAAATAAAGGGATGGAAAGGGATGCAAGGATGGTTCAACATAAGCAAGTCAATCAATGTGATACATCATATCAACAGAACGAAGGACAAAACCATATGATCATTTCAATTGATGCTGAAAAAGCCTTCAATAAAATTCAACATCTCTTCATGATAAAAATTCTCAAAAAAAACCGGGTGTAGAAGGAACTTACCTTAACGTGATAAAAGCCATATGTCAGACCCACAGCTGGTACTATACTGAATGGGGAAAAACTGAAAGCCTTTCCTCTAGGACCCAGAAAAAGACAAGGATGGCCACTATCACCAGTGTTATTCAACATAGTACTAGAAGTTCTAGCTAGAGCAATCAGACAAGAGAAAGAAATAAAGGGCATCCAAATTGGAATGGAAGAAGTTAATTATCCTTGTTTGCAGATGATATGATCTTATACCTAGAGAAATGTAAAGACTCAATTCAAAAACTATTAGAACTGATAAACAAATTCAGTAAAGTTTCAGGATACAAAATCAACATACAAAAATCGGTAGCATTTCTATATGCCAACAGTAAACAGTCCAAAAAAGAAACCAAGAAAGAAATCCCATTTACAAAGCTACAAATAAAATACCTCGGAATAAACATAATCAAAGAAGTGAAAGATCTCTATTATGAAAACTATAAAACATTGATGAAAGAAGTTGAAGAGGACACCAAAAAATGGAAAGATATTCCATGCTCATGGATTGGAAGAATCAATATTGTTAAAATGTCCACATTATCCAAAGAAATCTACAGATTCAATGTAATCCCCATCAAAATACCTATGACATTCTTCACAGAAATAGAAAAGATAATACTAAAATTTATATGGAACCATAAAAGACCCAGAATAGCCAAAGCCATCCTGAGCAAAAAGAACAAAACTGGAGGAATCACATTACCTGACTTCAAATTATAATATACTACAGAGGTGTAGTAACCGAAACAGCACAGTATTGGCATAAAAACAGACACATAGACCAATGGAACAGAATAGAGAACCCAGAAATAAATCCACACATCTACAGTGAACTTATCTTTGACAAAGGTGCCAAGGACTTACAATGGGGAAAGGACAGTCCCTTCAATAAATGGTGCTGGGAAAACTGGATATCCATATGCAGAAGAATGAAACTAGAACCTTATCTCTTGCAATATACAAAAATCAAATCAAAATGGATTAAGGACTTAAATCTAAGACCTGAAACTATGAAACTACTAAGAGAAAAACATTGAGGAAATGTTTTAGGACATTGGTCTGGGTGAGGACTTCTTGAGTAATACCCCCAAAGCACAGGCAACCAAAGCAAAATTGGACAAATAGGATCACATCAAGCTAAAAAGCTTCTGCACAGGAAACAAAACAATCAATAAAGAGACAATCCATATGGGACAAAATATTTGAAACCACCCACCTGACAAGTGATTAATAACTAGAATATGTAAGGAGCTCCAACAACTTGATGGGAAGAGATCAAATAACCTGACTAAAAATGGGCAAAGAATTTGAATAGATATTTCTCAAAAGAAGACATACAAATGGCCAACAGGTATACGAAAAAATGGTGAACATCATTAGTCGTTAGAGAAATGCAAATCAAAATTACAGTGAGATGTCATCTCACCCCAGTTAAAATGGCATTTATCAAAAAGAAAGGCAATAATGAATGCTGGCAAGAAAGCGGAGAAAGGGGAAACCTTGTACACTGTTGGTGGGAATTTAAATTAGTGCAACCACTATGGAGAACAGTATTGAGGGTCCTCAAAAAACTAAAAATAAAACTACCATATGACCCAGCAATCCCACCGCTAGGTATATATCCAAAGGATGGGAATTCAGTATATTGCAAAGATATCTGCACCCCCATGTTATTGCAACACTATTCACAATAGCCAAAATATAATATCAACCTACGTGTTCATCAATGAATGAATAATAAAAGACATTGTGCTACATATACACCATGAAATAATATACAGCAATGAAAAGAATGAAATCCTGCCATTTGCAATAACACGGATGGAACTGTAAAACATTATGTTCAGTGAAATAAGCCAAGCACAGAAAGATGAATCTCACATGTTCTCACTCATATGGGGGAGCTAAATATTAAAAAAAAGTTGCCCTCATGGAGGCAGAGAGTAGAATAATGGTTACCAAAGGCTAGGAGGGGTATGGGGAGGGGGGATAAAGTGGGGATGGTTAATGGGTGCAAAAATATACTTAGATACTTTAGACGGAATGAACAATATTTGATAGCACAGCAAAGTGACTATAATCAACAATAAGTTTGAGTATACTTTAAAGTAGCTAAAATAGTGGAATTGGAATATTCCTAACTCAAAGAAATGTAAAATGCCTGAGGTGATGGATACCCCAATTAGTCTGATTTGATTAATTCACATTGTATGCCTGTATCAAAACATCACATACACCCTATAATAATATGCAACTATTGTGTACCCATATTAATTAAAAATGAAAATATTTTTAAAAAGAAGATAAATTACTTGAAATTTTGAAAAAAAAAAAAAAAAGAACATTAGATCATTAGATCTGAATTGACGGTGAAGAGTCAGAGTGAAGTGAGAAGAGAGAAGAAAGTGTCTAAGTCCCAGGCAGATGAACTGAGAACCAAATGTAAATGATGCTCCACACCTTGATTACAGGAATATCATGAGGAAAAATGATAGTGACTTGCTTCATGAAAGTAGTAAACTGAAATATTTTTTACATACCAAGTAAGGTAGAAATCTGACTAAAAAAACAGGGTTAGATTAGTTCTGAGGTAACTGATAAACATTCATATTTTGTATTAATAGTCAAAGTATTGTGAAAATGTATGATGGAAAATACTAAATTTAAATTTGCAAAATCATTCACACCCAGATTTATAAACCTATCCAGTCCATAGATGTTGTCTCTAAATATTAGTTTCTTCATCTGTAAAACAGGGATAGTAATATTATCTACTTCTTGAATATGTTGGAGTTATATGAGATAATGTATGTGAAAGTCTTGACACAGTGCCTAGCACAGTAAATAAACCATTTAGTTTCCCTTGGAGGGAAATAAGCTGAGTTGTATAAGAACTCATCTCTCTCCATATAAAACCTCTCCTTGATGTAAAAAAATCACAAGCCTATTCATGTGTAGCCTTATTTTTTAGAGGCAGAGAATTCAAGGCAACAGGGAAAAGGAGAGAGATGGACTTAAAAGATCTGCTCTAGCCGCCTGTGAAAAGGACAAATGAAAGGCATAATATGGTTGACTTCAAGGATAAGCCATGACTTTTCTGGACACATTCCAAAAGAGGCCTTCCTCAAGGAAACTTGTTTAAACCACCTGCAGAATTTTTTTTTCCAGCACAATTTCCAGAGTAAATCTTCTATTATCAAGAGGCTTGTTTAATTTACAATAACATCCAACCACATACCTGTATCCCATCTGTTTGACTGAGGTACAGCTGGATGTTGACGTAGTCAGGTCTGTTCTCGTGCCAAAACTGAGAGGACATAAGCATGAATAGATTTACTAAAATTTTTTCTGTCTCAAAGTTTTCTGACTTGGAAAAAAAATCTTTCTGTATACTTAGATTTTCTAACATATTTGATTCTAGAATTTAACACATCTTCGCTTAATACAGTCAATATCTATAAGCAAATGAATACACATACACATACACACATACACACACGCACATATACTGACAGATTCTGACATTAATAACCTGCCCTACTGGCATAAATTAAATATGATGGTGGGTGGTGGAAAGGAATAATTCTGTGTTATCTTTATATATACAAAATCTAGCACACTAAATACTATACTAAACTAATATTCCCCTAAGTCCTTCTCAAATATTCTTTATTTTATTCCCTAAGAGTCCCTAAATTTTACCTAGGAGTTCACTCATCATGAACATAATTTTCTTTAAAAAAAAGGCAATAGTGATATAGGCTATGTATGCTAGGAAATGCAAAACAAAACAAATAACAAAAACAAACAATAGACACTTTTTCTTGTTCCTGCCTTCCTCTTACTCAGCACTGGTTTCCCTTGTATAAAAATGTATGTGGCAAGAAATATACCTGGCAAAAATAAATAGTCTGGAAAAAGTATGGAACAATAATTCCCCATATCCCCCTTCCCCCAGGCTCTTGCAACCACCATTCTACTTTCTAAGCACCTTTCACCTATCAAAAAAATCAATTCACGGTGGATAACAGACTTAAACCTAAGGCATGAAACTATAAGAATTCTAGAAGAAAATGCTGCAAAAACTCTTATAGACATTGGCCTAGGCAGAGATTTTATGAAGAAGACCCCAAAGGCAATCACAGCAACAACAAAAATAAATACATGGGACCCGATCAAATTAAAAAGCTGCACAGCCAAGGAAACCATCATGAGAGCAAACAGACAGCCTACAGAATGGGAGAAAATATTCACATGTTACACATCTGATAAAGGGCTGATAACTGGAATCTATATAGAACTCAGGAAAATCTGCAAGAAAAAAATCAAACAACCCCATTAAAAAGTGGGCAAAGGACATGAACAGAAACTTTTCAAAAGACAACAGACTAATGACCAACAAACACATGAAAAAATGCTCAACGTCTCTAATCATCAGGGAAATGCAAATCAAAACCACAATGAGATATCACTTCTCTCCAGTAAGAATGGCTTTTATAAAAAAGTCCCAAAACAATAAATGTTGGCGTGGATGCAGAGAGATAGGAACACTCATACACTGCTTGTGGGGCTGCAAACTAGTA
The DNA here is from genome assembly GCA_004363605.1 of Indri indri. Classification (NCBI taxonomy): domain Eukaryota; kingdom Metazoa; phylum Chordata; class Mammalia; order Primates; family Indriidae; genus Indri; species Indri indri. The sequence goes on along the minus strand of RJWJ010007137.1, from coordinate 25,685 downwards.
CAACCTCTGTGGAAAGCAATATGGAGATACCTCAAGAGCTATTAGTAGAACTACCATTTGATCCAGCAATCCCATTACTGGGCATCTACCCAAAAGAACCAAAGCCATTCTATAAAAAAGACATCAGCACTAGAATGTTTATAGCAGCACAATTCACAATTGCAAAGATGTGGAAATAACCCATGTACCCATCAATACATGAGTGGATTAATAAAATGTGATATATGTATACCATAGAGTTCTATTGAGCCACAGAAAACAATGGTGATCTAGCACATCTTGTATTATCTTGGATAGGGCTGGAACCCATTCTACTTAGTGAAGTATCACAAGAATGGAAAAACAAGCACCACATGTAGTCATCATCAAATTGGCATTAACTGATCAATACTTAAGTGCACATATAGTAGTAACATTCATTGGGTGTCGGGCAGATGGGAGGGGGGAGAAGGGGATGGGTATATACACACCTAATCAGTGCGGTGTGCATTCTCTGGGGGATGGACACACTTGAAGCTCTGACTCAGGTGGGACAAAGGCAATATACGTAACCTAAACATTTGTACCCTCATAATATGCTGAAATAAAAAAAATTAAAAAAAATAAAACAGTAGTTTAACTTGTAATGTATCTCCTATGAGTGGAATCATACAATATTTTACCTTTTGTGTCTGGCTTATTTCACTTAGCATAATGTCTTCAACGTTCACCCATGTTGTAGCATGTGTCAGAATTTCCTTCCTTTTAAGGCTGAATAGTATTCCATTTTATATGTATGCCACATTTTGTTTATCCATTCATCTATGGATATTCATCAGTGAATATTTGGGTTGTTTCCATCTTTTAGCTATTGTGAATAATGCTTCTATGAACATTGGTGTACAAATATCTGTTTGATTCCCTGCATTCAATTATTCTAGGTATATATATATAGAATGATTTTTTTTTTTTTGCATAAAGTCCAAGGCCTTATGTAATCTACCTCTTCCTAGAAAGCACCCATGCCACCTCTCTAATTGCCTCTCCTACCATTCTTCCTCCTGCTTACTTTGCTCCATCCACACAGACCTCCTTCCTCTTCTTCCAACACAGCAAGCATACTATTGCATCGGGGTCCTTGCTTGTGAAGTTAGGTTCTTTCACCTAGAAATTTTTATCCAAAATACATGTCTAGTCTGCTCATTCACTTTACTCAAGTCTCTCCTCCAACGGCATTTTGTTTGGTAGGCGTTCAAGAAAAATATAAATTACCATGCCCTCTACTGTTTATGTTGCTTCACCCCTACTTTCCTCTTCTTTATTCTAATTGGAATCTAATACTCAGGCATCCTATGTATTTATTGGTTTGTTGTCTATCTCCCCCACTTAAAATGTAAACTACATGAGATCAGAAATTTGGTTTTCTTTTGTTGCCTGATGCATCACCAAGTCCTAGGACAATTCTTAAATGACAGCAGGCAGTTAATAAATATTTGTGGAATGACAGAATGACTGACTGAATAAATACATGCACAAAGAGGCATGTATAATAATATCCACTTCAGGATTATTTGTAATAAAAAATTAAATATCAGACATCAAGGAATTGTTAAATAAACTAAATACATCAATGTCATGAACTACTCTACAGCAATAAAAACAATGAGGTAGCTCTATTTGTACTAATACCAAAAAATATTCAAGACATAGCAGTAAGTTTAAAAAGGCAATTGCAGAACGTTATAAATAGTATGACAGAATTTATAGAACATTCATGAGTTACAACTGGTTACATAGATTGGGTGGGGAAGGTAATAAGAAACAATTTTACTTTATATGAATTGTTTAAAATATTTGTAGCAAAGATGTACTTGAATATTACTTGTATAATTTGAATAAATAAAGATAAATAGAAGAATAAAATGTTAAGGGTAAGATAGGTAAAAAATGCCTGCTTTTATCTTTGTAAAAATTAAGATACAGAATTTGGGATTTTTGAGATTCTGCATCATTTATCAAGAAGTCTTGTGATGGTCTATTTGAAATATTAAAGAGGAAGATAAGGGATAAGTGCTATCAGAACAAAGGATGGAAGGTATTGTAGGAAGTGTCTGTTGATGTTTCCTTTTGTCTTCCCTCACCTCAAGCCATATGTATACATTTCTATGTTAAACATCCTATGTTAAAACATGGAAATTAATGTTTTTGTGTTAAAATTTGTCATAGATATATATGCATTATCACAAATATCCATATCTGAAAAGATGTGTACCTAATCGTTAATAAATGTTATTTCTGGGTTTTTTTAGGTTTAGGGGACTTATTTCTTTCCTTGATGCTTATCTGCATAATTTCCATATGCAAATAAGTAGTTTATTCTATAGCAAGCATTTATTGCTTGTGTAACATGAAAGAAAACAGCTTTTTAATTTAAAAAAATTACAAAACTAAAAACAATCCCAATGTTACCTTGTTATGCAACATACAGAGTAAGTCTGCAAACCAACAGAAGGATTGGATGTCTCTGCACACCCAGATAAAGTACAGTCTTCTAAGCTTGTATGGTTTCCAGTCATCTCTTTAAAATTAAAATAACATGGTAGCGATTAGAATAGCAAATAAATAAATGAAAGAAAGAAAGAAAGAAAAGAAAGAAAGAATCCCCATGGTCTTGAAAATTTACTTTTCATTAGTAAGTAAGCAATAGAAAAATCACATATTTAAATTCTAGCATCTGATACAGCACTTACTAACAATATAACTCCCAAATTAATTTAGTATGTAATATACTGACTCAAAAACATGACATACTTCATGAATTTAAGTGTTAATGACTATTATTCACAAATATGCACATCATCTGTATCCCATTGAGGGCCATCACTGAACTACTGGATCAAAATAATATTGGCCCCTGCATTTCAGAAAAACAAGTTCTCTATTTTCAGTGAATTCTATCACCTAACAGGGTCCAAAGGTCATTCAGGCAAAATGAGCCAGAACCCCTCCAGAAAATTGGTTGTTTATCCCCGTCTTAATAATCATTAAAGAAAGAGATTTCACAACCATGTACTATGTAATGCATTCCAGCAACTCACAGTTCCAAGTCTGGATCCCTATTTGTAACTATGAAGTAGACTTGAGGTTAAGAAAATGTTCTTTCTTCATAACATTAGGTGTCCTAATAAGTTGCAATGTGTTGTCAGTAACAAATGATTTCTGGCTTGGAATATGGTTATTTCTGTAAGAACCTCCAGAAAGTCCCAAATTGTCATCTAGTATTTAAAATTGAAATACTATGTCATTCAAACACATCACTTCAACTTATTTCTTTTTGGCACTCCCCAGAAAAGTTTTAATTAAATTGTGTCAACTTGAAAAGTAAATGAAACAGATTTGACAGTAACTTCATTTTGTTTGTGTTTTCACGAGAATTAATAGCAATCAGTTAACTTTGGCTAATAATCCTAGAACTAAAATAACTGAACGAGTATTTCTTGGTTGAGCAATTCTCACCTTTGAAATTTCTTTTCTTCAGTCTGTTGTAAATTTGCTAAGTAATAAACCAAGGAATGATGTGTTTATTTGTCATCTTCTCAAAAAAGCTTTTCCTGACCATACTTTGACAATAACCCCAACTCTTGATTTCTGTATCTCATTAATCTGTCTTCTTTTCATCACAGTTTGATTATTTTCTGAAATAATTTTATTTATAAATTTCTCATTGTTTGATTTTTTACCTGTCCCACTTGAATGTAAGTTTTTTAAGAGCAAGGACTCTGTTTTCATTCATTACTGTGTTCCCATTACTTATAAGATAGATTTGCACATGGGTGCTCAAAAATGTTTGTTGACTGAAAGAATGAATAGTGTCACTTACCACTGATGAGGAGGTAAAGAAATGAAGGTGGTGGTGAATAAACTTAACAGAGGAAAAGGACAGAGGTATATATAACTGTGATATTGACACATTTTTACAAGAGAGCATGTTAGGAGCCAGAAACCACATGTTGAGGATCACTGAATTATTCGCCTCATCAATCTGTAAATGGAATTCCTTGAACAATGAGTAGAAGAATCCTGTAAGGAATTATATTAAAAAGAGAGATGTCCGAAATGTTGGCAGTTCTCTATTTGGACTAATAAAATGGATCAAAATGACGTACAGCAGGGTGTTGAGTATTGATGCAAATGGGGTTACTCCAATGCCTCCAGCCACGCAGAGGCTAACCTCATAGTTTAGTGATTCCTCAAATGGACTTCCAAATGGGCCATCAATGTACAACCTACAGAGAAGGGTAGACAAAGATGGGAAAAGTAAAAATACGTTCCTTTTTTATAACATGTAGCAAACATGCTGAATACAATTTCTAGGCTTTGTGATGGCTCAGGCTTTATTCCATTGTTTCTCATAGTGATAAGCCCAGAGGAATGTCGTTTATGAATTGTCAATATTAAAGCAAGTACATCTGTTTCTAAGAATGTCTTTTTTGTGTGAAACATTAATTAAAAGTATAAAGAAATGTAAATAGGACCATGCCACATAGCTAAGGACAAGTTAAAGCTCTGGTCATATTATATTAATATTAGTATATTTGACTAAATTAAAATACCACTTGCTGTATGTAAATTCAATAAATAATGTTCCCTTCAATGGCCAGGTTAGTAGTCGAAATATTTACTTAAACATTTACTATGTGAACAGAAAAATAACAGGAGTAAGAAAAAGAATCTAACACTATTCCTCCTCTTGTCCTACTTAAGTTCATTAAGTACAAAAACAGCTGAAGAACATTCACAAAGGAAGCTCTACTTGTTCTTATATATTCAAATATATGTGTGTGTGAGAACTGTAACAGAAATTGCTAACTGTTCACTCAACATTCATGTTTCTTTACCCATTACTCCATACTCATTCTTTCTTAGTAACAAGACATTAATGTTATTCAGGGAAGCAAAATGTCCAGCCAAAATACTCTACTTCTCAGATTCCCTGCACCTATTAATATTTTGGCTGTGTGACTATGTTCTGGCCACTGGCCCCTCTTTCCTACTGGTTGAATGCCCACAAAGCTATTCTTTGGTGTTTTGAAATAAAAATAACTTTGGACAAGAATACTAGAACACAGAGTTCTCGTGATTTACTAGGGGGCAGATCACAGACTAGGTTCCTTGTCCTCTCCACAGCAGATTTCCTTCATCTGTAAAAGGGTCAACAAGATGTGATGACACAGAAAAACTAAGAATGGTGGAGGGCCACACAATATCGCAAATGCTTTTTGTCAACGGCACCAATGAATGCCTACAGCACACCCGCCAGGCGGTCTGAGAGCGCAGCATCAATGCAAGCAATGGGCTGAGTTCAGTATGAGAAAGGACATGTAGACAGGAATTTGGTTTGCAAGACCTTAGAGAATCAGCTGTTTTTCATTTGAAATGCTTTGTTGCAAAAGGTGAGATAAAATTTTGCTTTTCTTAGACGAAGGATAAAGATGAAATTACTAGTAATTGATTACTTGGCAACATCTGGTTTTTTGAGGAAGACAAACTACTTAAATTATTTTTTACATATTTAATCTGTGCAAAATAAATTGCCTTTCATTTATGAGTAGTGACTTTCTCCCTATCTTAGTACAAGGTCTTTGAAAGAATGTTATGTTACTATTACACGTGACAAGATTACAGAAATTAAAGGCAACTATTCAAAGTCTTTGAACAATGTAGTGGACATAAGATCAACCTGACACATTTTTCAGTTTCAGTTGATAACTAATGAAAAGATCCTTTATGAAAGATTGTGGATCTAAGAGAGTTCTAAGAATAAGAGAGATCCCTTTCCCTGACCCACCCCAAAATAAACATTTTTTTGAAATTTTAATAACTTTTTTCTCTTGGGGGAATTTATTAACATTTTATAAAATTGATTTGTTTTAAGACTGATGTATTGATAGAATAGTTATATCAGATCTCTTTCTTTCAATGGAGATATTTATCAGCTACAAATTAATTCAACTGTATTAAAGATAAAAATATACCAATAATTTTTGAAATTTTGTATACCTCCAAACACACTGATAGCAAAACAAATTAAAATAGAATTTATTTAGACAATCTGAGGAGAAAGCTAATCCCTGTTTTCAGAAAACATCTTTATTAATTTTTTTAAAAATAGATATTAATTAACCAGTAATTCCCAAAAACAATCTCACAGAACAATGATACAAGATGGAAAAAAGTATGTTATGGTAAAATAAATTTGGGAAATGTGTTAAATAAAGTTTCTTTTAAAATTTGTTTACTTTTACATCTTTAATGCAAACTCGCAAGTTTGGGGCAGTGTTGTAGTAATAATATATACACTTAGGATGTATTAAATGCATCTTCAACTTCCAGTATTTTCAGTTTATAACAGGCTTATTGGGACATAATGCTACGGTATGTGGAGGAGCATCTGTATAGTGATAAGGGTAGTCCCTTAACATTTGAGTTAAAACTTGGTGGGAGGTGGTAATCCACATTGTTTGGACTTTAGCAACAGAAAGAAACTTCACCATCAAGGGGCTAAGAAATCTCTTTAATTAATTTGTAATAATTATCTAATGCAATCTCATGTATAAAATAAAAGCAACATTGTTTGAAAACCCACTTTAATGTTTATCTCTTGGAATTTTGAATCATCCCATCAAGGCCTTACAAACAGAAGCTATTAATTAATTTAAGATCTTCAAAAAAAACCTCTTTGGCAAGGAATCCCCATCAAAGAATCATGTGATGAAAATTACACTCCCATAACCATTATGAATTGATACATTTTATAAGATTTTTAACAAACGAAGAACTTCAGGCCATTTTCTCTTCCTAATTAAAAGAGAAGAAAAAAAACAAAACAAAACAAGCAAAAAAAAAATCCCCCAAACAGAGTCTGAGAAGATGCATGACAGCTGAGAATGCAGACAGGACGGGGCAATGAGAAAAGTAGATGGCTCTCAAAGGCACTAGATGGAGAATCATGTGTGCTTAATTTATCTCCAAGAAAGTGTCTATTTCTCCAGCTTGTTCTGAGATTTCAGCCACCTAATAACCTCCAGCTATAGATTCGGTTTGGCCCTATCCTTGAAGCGATTCTTTTTTTTTTTTTTTTTTTTTTTTTGGAGACAGAGTCTCACTCTCTTGCCTGGGGTGAGTGCCGTGGCGTTAGCCTAGCTCACAGCAACCTCAAACTCCTGGGCTCAAGTGATCCTTCTGCCTCAGCCTCCCGAGTAGCTGGGGCTACAGGCATGCGCCACCTTGCCCGGCTAATTTTTTCTATATATATTTTTAGCTGTCCAATTAATTTTCTTTCTATTTTTTTTGGTAGAGACGGGGTCTCGCTCTTGCTCAGGCTGGTCTCCGATTCTTATTTGAGTTAGGAATGAGTTATTCTCTCGCTCAGCATGAAGGCATCCTTATTGCTTGCCCATTAGCCTTGTACTAACAGAGCTTCTTGACTTGTATCTCTGAGCCAAAATCTTCACAATTTCAGCAGTGCCTCAGTTTCTGTTTAACTGTTTGTACTTTTTAGTGGTTCCACCTAGCTTTTATATAGTCCTGATGATAGGGTTTTTACTTGTGTTTCCCAGCCCTGGGGTTAGGACCTTGCTACCTGATAACAGCCAGCTTCCTTCTGACATCTTGCTTGCCTAGTTTTGCAAATATCATTAGCATTAGGAATTCACATTATGATAATACATTCCACAATCTATTCGGAATACTACCTTGTTTAGATTTCTTGCCAGCCAGGTATTGGAATTTCACCTACTATACAAAAGAAATTTAGGGATAAGACGAGAAACAGTAATCCTTCAGTGAAGGGCAATATTATAATATTACCTAAACGGTGAAAAATGCTATGAATAATTGTGATTGTGGAAACTGTGCTAGAACAGCCCCAACCATACATCAGAAGACACACAATAGACAGGTCTCCTTCCTGACTAATCATCCTCCACACAGATCCTATCATCCAGAGCCATCTTTGTCAGAACAACATATCCCCTTCTGGCAGCATCTTGGCTGGAGTGAAGACACTAAAGCAGTCCACATGGTAGAGCCTTCCCCACTGAGCTGAGCTAAGCCATACTTTTGAGATATGGCAGAACAGAGCTGACAATGAGAATGGTAATGAGGATTCACTTTTGCAAAAGTGCAGGTGCTTTATATCATTTTATTTAAATATTGTAAAGCCTTACAAGATGGAATTATTAATATGTTAGGCATTGTGTATTCCTTAAAGCAACATTAAAAAGGAAGGTATCTTCATTATCAGCATTTGAAATATAGAACATAAAATAAAAATGAAGATGCTCAGAGAGACTGCCACTCATCCCCAATCATGAGGACTGTAAGCCCAGAATGTGACTCAAGTGGAAAAGCTTGAAGTCACCCAAAGATCCCTCCTCCTTCCTCTCCCTCTAGCCCAGTAGTCATCACATTCTGTTGTTTGTGCTGCCTTCCATCCTTAGACATCTATCTGATCTTCCATATTACTATTACCACAGCACAGATCCTTTATCACTTTCCACCTGAATATGAAATTGCTAACTGGCTAGTGTGCTGGCCACAGGTGGTGCCTCATGTCCCTCTCTGCTTCTATGAGAAACCTATGAAAATGTGAATCTAATTATCTTTCTCCTTTGCTTAAAATCCTTTCATGGCTCTCCACTGTCTTCACAACAAAGTCCAAGTTTCTTTAAGTGACAGTCCAGGCCCTTCATGAACTGGCCCCTGCCCTCATTTCTCTTTACACTCCCACTCCTTGAGAGTGTGTGTGTGCACCTGCATATGCATGCACATGTGTGCTGCACACATACACACACAAACACACACAGTTTTCAGCCACCTGCAGGCCATCCCTCAATGACCCACCCCTGCCCATTGCTCTGTATTGCTGCTATGCTCTTTGTTCTGTCTAAAAGGCCTCTTCATCTGGTCCAGTTCATTTATCAAGATTTTACTCAAGCGAAAAATTGAACTTTTTACAAATTACCTAGACAGGCACTTTCTCTTCTCCCATAGAATTTAGTGCATTTCTCTATGTATGGGTCTTATCCCATTGCTATAATTTCTTCATTAAACTCTGATTCTGCTTTTGCCCCACTGGACTCTAGGTTCCTCAAAGCCGTATTCTATGTCCTAATTATTTTTGTATTCTCACTAATTGTGACTGCTTCTGGTGCACGGTAAGTATACTCAATACATATTTGATGAATGGATGAATGGAAGTATGGATGGATAAATGCATGAGAGGCAGTAGAGCAGAGTTAAGTATAATTTGGGGTCCAAACAGATGTGGGTTTCAGACCCAGCTCTGACATGTAACTTTAAATAAGGCATTTACCCAAATGCCTTCAAAGACATTCACCTATTTGAATCTCAGTCCTCTAATCTGTAAAACTGGGGAAATAGCACTACCTATTTCATTGGAGACTGGTAAACATTAAGTGAAATAATGCATGTAAAGCATGTAGTACAATTCCCAGCATGTACAAAGTATTCAGTATGTGTTATTATTATTTCTTTACTATTATGAATGAAACTTGGCTCAGACATGCAGACTGAATGAAAATTACTGAAGAGGAAGGGAAGGTTTCTAGAAGAGGAACTCAAAACTTTGTAAGGAAAGAGAAAGGAAAGTTAGCCAGAGAATAGATGAAATCTTGAAAGGTCATCTGAGGCTTTGCAGTTTAGGGATATTACCCAATATCACTGTTTGAATTACCCAATATCACTGTTTGAAGCCATTTGTAAGCAGCCCATTGGAAATGAGATTGAGTTGGGACATTGTTTTTATTGTCTAAACAATCAAGGTTGTTCTTTGGCAGCAAACCAAGCCAGAAAGGAACAGCTCCGAATTTTGTCATAAATAATATTCCTCTGTCTAAACAGTTCTGATACTAGGCAGCTCAGAGAACTTAATCTTTATAGGAACCAAGTAGAAATATTTTGTTCCTGTATTTTCACAATATTTTTATACATATTATGATTAAACCTTCTGGAGCTACTGGGTCATGTTTGCTAGCTTAATTGCCAAAATGGTTGCAAGTCATTTGTGAATAAAATTATGCCAGATGTCCTCAACCATTTTACATGTCCAAGCTACATTTACAAGGATAAGAATATATTATAACTACTTTCTAGTCTAAATACATTATAAACCTAAATACTTCAAGTTAATGACAATAACATCAGTAAGGAATGAGCAATAAAACTTGTTTCTTTATCTCTATTTGTTTTCTCCAACCTATGAATCAACATGTATTTTGTATTAAGTATACTCTCCTTTTTTTCTTTCTACTCATCTGTCTCTTTCTGACAACTGTCACACCTATTCATACTCTGAGAATTTTCATGGAGCAATGTCTACAATTATATCCTGATGAGACTGGATGCCCCAGTTTTAGCAATGGGTCAAGTTAGAGTTCACGAATGTAATAATGTGATTAATGAACATTATTATATTTTAGAACAATGTTCCCCAGCACCATTGGTGGTAATGTTAATGGTTTTCCTTTAAACACACACACACATACACACACACACACACACACACACACACACACACACACACACACACATTTTAGGAACTAGTCAGTTTCTTCATGAATTTTTTTCACCTAAATAAAGGACACACTTTTCCATATTTCATTATTTGTTAAATGTCTCTTGATAACAAGAAGCTAAAGAATATAGGGATCCTATGTTGACTAAATAGAGACCTCACCCAAAATTCAAACCACCACAGCCTACATTAACCAGTGTACATTGGTAATGTTATGCTCTGTCTATGTTGGCTATGTTATGCTCTATAAATATCACTCTGTGACACTATCTAATATCGGGGAAAACAAGTTGCTTCTTTACCCATATTTTAGGTCTGAAAACATGTTTCTCACTAATAGAGTCTATATCTTATGAGTCAGTAAAACAACCAGACAAGTGAGAGAAAAATCTCAATATAAATAAGTACATAGGGTTATAAATGAGAGAAAATAATTCTAATTGTTTGACTAAATTTTCTACTTTCCCAAATTTTTTGTTACAAAATTACAAATTCATTGACTTTCAGTTATCTGCAATAATGAATAAATGGAATTACATCTGAGAGAGAATATAATTGAGAATATTTAAAACCACAGATAAAGCAAAATTATTTTAAATCAGATCTAGACATACACAAATCTCTACTCATTCATATTTATTCATTTGGCCCTGAGTATAAATCTCTCCTCTCCTTCTCAACATTCTTCACATGCCCAGTCTTTGCTCCCATTCTCTTCTCTGGACCAATTCATCAATCTCTAGGCACAGCACAAATGGATAGAATTTTATCGTCTCTTCTCTGTTCCACTCACACTTCCTAAAATTCTACTGCCAGAGTAGGTATTACATGCAAACATGGAAGTACTTAATATTCTATAATTTAAATAAACTGCCTGTAATCTGGAATTATTTATATAAATATAACTCAGACCCCAAAACTTTTAACTAGCATACTCTTATTGATAGTTCAGAAAAGCGAAGCTCATCAAGATGTTAAGTGGTCACCAAAGCAGTGTCTCACATTAGTAACTAAAAATAATTTAGAAATATTGGCTAAATAGTAATTCCCTGGGTATTAATAAAGGCAGGCTCACAAAAATAGCCTGCAACAGAGCTATTTTTAAAGATCGATGAACAAAGTGCTTCCCTAAGATGTTTAGAAACATGAACATCTAGTTAATTCTATATGCAATGTTAAATAAATAATAATAAATAACACCAGCAGCTGATATGGAGTATTTCCTATGTGCCAAACTTTGTTCTAAATATTTTATGTTTATTAATTCATTTAAGCTTCATGACACCCCTGAGTATTAGGTATTGTTTTCATCCTCCTTTCGTGATAGGCAGAAGTGAGTCACAGAGGTAGTAGGTTGCCCCAGGACACGAAGTCAGAGTCTGCACTCTTAACTTCCATAATATAGTGTGTGATATCAGTGTATGATTTTTATTCTTTTAATTTACAGATGCCAAAAAGTACATCTGCCCCAGGGTTAGACACTGAAGAAGGACTGTCATAGGTTATCTCTGTTAAAGATTAGAATGAATCATCATTATCTTCTGTGGAGTGAATGTGTGTGTCCCCACCAAATGCGTATGTTGAAACCCTAATCCCCAATGCAATGGTATTTGGAAATAGGGCCTTTGGAAGGTAATTAGGCCATGAGAGTGGAGCCTTCATGATAAGATTAGTGCTGTTACAGGAAGACACAGAAGAGAGCTGGCGTTCTCTCTCTCTCTTCTCTTCCAGGTGAGGATACACTGAGAACAAAAGAACCAAAAACACTCACTCATCACCTAAACTTCAAAGCCTTGATCTTGGATTTCCCAGTCTCCAGAACTATGAGAAATGGATGTCTGTTGTTTAAATCACCTGATCTACAGCAATTTATTATAGCAGCCTGAACTGACTATAACACTATCAGAAAAGTAATCTAAGAAAGAGAAGGGGGAGTATAAGGCAATACAGTTAAAGAAACCTAGGAAAATACAGCCATACCTTATTTTATTGTGCTTTGCTTTATTGCACTTTGCAGATATTGTGTTCTTTATAAATTGAAGGTTTGTGGCAACCCTGCATCAAGCAAGTCTTTTGGTGCTACTTTTCCAATAGCACGTGCTCACCTTGTGTCTCTGTATCACATTTTTGTAATTCTCACAATATTTCAAACTTTTTCATTAGTATTATATCTGTTACGGTGACCTGTCATCAGTGACCTTTGATATAACTATTGTAACTGGTTTGGGGCTCCATGAACCTTATCCATATAAGACAGAAAATTTAATCCATAAATGTTTTATGTGTTCTGACTGCTCCACCAACCAGTCATTCACCTGTCTCTCATCCTTTCCTTGGGCCTCCAAGACAAAATAATGATGAAATTATGTCAATAAATAACCCTAAAATGTCCTTCTAGTGTTCAAGTGAAAGGAAGAGTCAAATAAAAAGCTAGAAATGATTATGCTTAGTGAGGGAGGAATGTTGCGAGGCAAGATAGGATGAAAGTTAGGCCTCTTGAGCCAAAGTTAGCCAAGTTATGAATGCAAAGGAAAAGTTCTTGAAGGAAATTAAAAGTGCTACATCACTTTGTGAACACACAAATATTGAGAAAGCAAAACAGCCTTATTGCTGATACAGAGAAAGTTTTAGTGGTCCAGATAAGCCAAACCAGCTACAATATTCCTTTAAGACAAAGCCAAATCCAGAGCAAGGCCCTAACTCTCTTCCATTCTTTGAAGGCTGAGATAGTCGAGGAGGCTGCAGAGGAAAAGTTCAAAAGAGGTTCATGAGGTTTAAGGAAAAAAAGCCATTTCCATAACACAAAAGCTCAAGATGAAACAGCAAGTGCTGATGTGGAAGCTACAGCAGTTATCCTGAAGATCCAGCTAAGATAAATGATGAAAGAGGCTACACTAAACAATGGATTTTCAGTGTAGACAAAATAGCCTTATAGAGGAAGAAGGTGCCATCAGGATTTTCATAGCTACAGAGAAGTCAGTGCCTGGCTTCAAAGCTTCACGTGCCAGACTGACTCTCATTAAGGACTAATGCAGTGGTGACTTTACATCGAAGTCAAAGCTCAATTACCATTCCAAAAATCCTAGAGCCCTTAAGAATGATGCTGAATCTATTCTGCCTATGCTCTATAAATGGGAAAAGAAAGCCTGAATTATAGCACATCTGTTTACAGCATGGTTTACTGAGTATCTGGAGTCGACTGTTCAGATTTACTGCTCAGAGAAAAGATTCCTTTCAATCTATTACTGCTCATTGACAATGCACCTAGTCACCCAAGAGTTCTGATGGCAATGTACAGAAGGTGAATGTTGTTTGCACGCCTGCTAACACAACATCCATTCTGCAGCCCATGGATCAAGGAGTAATTTCAACTTTCAAGTCTTATTATTTAAGAAAAACATTTTGTAAGGCTATAGTTGCCACAGATAGTGATTCCTCTGATGGCAAAATAAATTTGAAAACCTTATGAAAACAATTCACCATTCTAGATACCACTAAGAACATTCGTGATTCATGGGATTCGTGATTCAGAATATCAACATTAACAGGAATTTGTAGGAAGTTGATTCTAACCCTCATGGATGACTCGGAGGGGTTTGAAACTTCAGTGGAGAAAGTAACTGCAGTCGTGGTGGAAATAGCAGGAGAATTAGAATTAGAAGGGGGACCTGAAGATGTGACTGAATTGCTGCAATCTCACGATAATGGATGAGGAGTTGCTTCTTATGGATGAGCAAAGAAAGTGATTTCTTGAGATGGAATATACTCTTGGTGAAGATGCTGTGAACACTGTTGAAATGACAAAAGATTTAGATATTTCATAAACTTAGTTGATAAAGCAGTACCAGGGGTTGAGAGGATCGACTTCAATTTTGAGATAAGTTCTACTGTAGGTAAAATGCTACCAGTCAGCATCACATGCTACAGGGAAATCTTTTGTAAAAAGAAGAGTCAATTGATGTGACAAACTTCAGTGCTGTCATATTTTAAGAAATTGTCACAACTACCCCAGCCTTCAGCAACCACCGCCCTGATCAGTCAGCCGCCATCAACATCTAGGCAAGATCCTCCACCAGCAAAAAGTTTACAACTTGCTGAAGGCTCAGATGATTGTTAGCATTCTTTAGCAATAAGGTAATTTTTAATTAAGGCATGTGCATTGTTTTTTCTACATATGCTAGTGCACACTTAATAAAGTACAGTATAAACATAACTTTTATATGCACTGGGAAACCAAAAAATTTGTGTGACTCGCTTTACTGCAGTAGTCTAGAACTGAACCCACAAATCTCGGATGTATGCTTGTAGCTGCAAATAGATAACCGTCTGAGAAACTACTGTGACTACTCTGTTCAAGCAAAGGTGTTAGGCAGACAGTAAGCCTAAGAGGCAGAAATCAGGGCATTATCAGCCACCGAAAACAGCAGCTGTGGATAAAAATATTGATATCATAGTCATGCATTAGTCTTTTCAGGTACATGCATGCTTCCTGCCAGGGTGTATATAAAGAGTAATGTATGCATGCAAGGCTGTATAGATACATGTATGTCCTTGTGTGTATTAGGGAATTATAAGATTATTGCTGAAGGTTAAATTTGGATTAATATCTGAAACAATGTACAAGCAATATAATTAGGATTCTATAGTTACTTTTGTTCTCAGAATTAAGTAAGCACTATCAAAGCTAAGTATTAGGAAGGAAATAATTTCCCCAGAAAGCAAAGTTTAGTGAATACTTGAATAAACTCACAAAGCAATCCAAGACTATAGCACAGCAATTAGTTTTGATGAAATATGTATAAACCAAACACTAATTCTTTAAGTTGGTGACCTTCCTTTCCTACTTCAGATATAAATTTATTTATTCTTTAGTCTGTTGCATACTACCTTGTAAAGCGAGTCAGATACTCAGATTTTCCAAGATTCCACAGCAAGGATCAAGACTCCAGCATCCATCAGATTTTAAGGAAGGGCGTATATAATAGGAGGCCTGGCACTTCCTATCCTTCAGGAAGATGAAGGCATATTCCTTCAACCAGTAATATAAATGAATCCTTGCATTGAAAGGACAGAAATTAGGAAACCAGATGAGATACCACCCACAAAATACCTACTCCTCTTGATAAGCATCAAGCAAAAAGAAGCAGGACTGGACACTGATGCAGACAGCTTATTGTCTGTACTCTGTAGCAGCTCTTTAGCTGGGCTGCACTCAAAAGCAAATCTTTCTTCTCTGACCCAGCTGTGAAAAGCCTGTGACTCTGTATTGCAGGAGATTCCCTAGTTGGTTAAGGTAAATTATTCAAGATTTTCAGAAATCCTAAGAAAGTTTACGTTTTATATTTGTCTGCCCAAATCTCTCCGGCACCATGTCCATTGCCTTCCCAACACCCAGTGAACCCCTTTTGCTTACTTGGGATAACTTCTAGATTGAATGAAGGGCAGAATCTCAGAGTCTTGACTAGATGGAGGCAGTAGTAAATCTCTAAATCGTTCTGTTAAAAATAAAAATAAACATCAAGCTGTGAAAAAAATGTCATAAACACAATTTCAAAATGGAATTATTTCCTATTGTTTTGTTAGCCATTTTGACTACATATCCTTTATTAGAAATTAACCCACCATTTTATATACTACTAAAATATATGTCTATTTCTTCTTAATGGCTACATATATCTTTATGATTAAAATATTACAGTCCCTATCAATAGACAAATAGCAAGTATTCATTAGTATAGACTAATAAAATCTTTTAATTGAAAGGTTAGATAAGACATATATGACCAATAAACATACCAAGAGATGCACAATCTCATTAGTAACCTGAGAAATGCAAACCAAAACCACACATCATTAGCTAGCAGTCACATTACGTGGCATTCAATTAACAGAAATTAGTCTCAGATGACCAAGTGTTGGGAGGATGTTGATCAACATAAGCTCTTATGCATTGCTGGTGGGAGTGTAAATTGGTACAACAGTTACAAGAACAATTTGGTATTATCTTTCAACTTTTGCATACCCTATGGCCCAATATTTCTAGTGCCAGGAATATCACCCGGCAGAAACTTTCCTGTGTCTTAGACGGCAAGTAAGAAGATGTTCATAGGATCACTGTTTATAACAACACAAATGGAAACAATTCAATTGCTCATCAACATGAAAATGGACAGTTTGCACTTATTCACAAAATGGAATATTAACTGGAGTGGAATTGAATGATTTCAGTTACAAATACAAACATAGTGAATCATATTAATATAATGTTGAGTGGAATAAAATCCCAGCAGAAAATCATTTTTATTGAGTTAAAAACCAACTTAGCAATGTATTGTTTAGGTACATTATATACAAAAGCAAACCAATGAACAAAGGGATGATACACACAATCACACAATTTAGGATAGTGGTTGCCTTTTAGGAAGGGTAAGGGGATGGAAAAAGAGAGAAACAAAAGAGTAGATGTTAAGTAATTGTTAATGTTTAATATGTATTAGCTATAATATCATAAATGAATGAATGAATGACTTAATGAGGGCCTAGAAGAGTCCAATGATGACAGTAGACCATGAACCAAGAATTGGTTTAATAAATTTCAATGCATATGAAGTTCATTATGAAGAAGAGAGGGAGAAAAGAAAAGAGAAAGGAAAAGAGGGAGAGAAATAGGAAAGTAAAAGCAAAAGAAGGACAAAGGGGAGTGCGGAGGGAGGAAGAATCCTGAGTGCCACCTTGGAAATACTTACATTGCATAGCTATCTGCATTGCATAGAGTGTGCTCATTTCCAGAACTAGATATTCATTACCTCTAGACTCATCCCTATGGAAAGGCTCCCCTGAGCCCTGCATTAGTCTTTCTTTCTCTCCTTCTGCCAAATTTGGAATAATTTGGCCCCACTGTGTACTCTTATGTATATTCTATGCTTATGCTTCCACAAAATTCATCACACTATGTTTTACTGTTATAGTATATGTATTTGTCTATGCACCCCCTCTCTCCTTCTAGCAGATGTGTATTGTGCCACCAGGATAAAGAGCATTATCTGACACACATTAAATTGCTACATAAATATTTGTTGTAGAAATATTTCCAACATCTATTTTCACTGGATAGAGAAAACTGTCAAGGTTAATCATAATGACTCACAGAAAAGACCAACTGGTCATACATTAACCACGAAAAACAAAGGGAGGGACCTATAATCCAGCCTTAACAGAGTCACACACAATTAGAGATAGAGTGAAAAGCTAAAACTCTCCAGCTGCAGTAAATCCATCACTAACTGAATGTGAGCAATTTCCGCAAAAATACTGTGATGACAATTGCCATTTCCCAGTTCCTGAATAGTTAGATGTTAAATCATTTGTGAGCACAGTAGTCACAAAGTACTACTGAGAAGCAAGATATAGATTTCATCTTCATATTAATTAAAACATATTGAATCACAGATAGTTAACTGGCTTCTACTGGTTTTTTTTTTTTTTGTTTTTTTGGTTTTTTTTTTCCGCTACTCTGACAGTTCTTACGGTACACTTGGGAAGGAAGTAACGAGATCCCAAAACAATTGTGGTCGTACTCTGACATCTAGAGATCAAAAAAACCACCATATAGTTTTCTCCTTTTATTATGCTTGCTCTATAATTTGAGTTCATATTTTAAAAATTATATTATTGACTAATAAACTATATTTAATCTATAAAATTAATAAATATTTCAATGAAATTATTAGTAAATTCTTCTGATGATGTACAACCTTTGAACTTCCCAATTTATGTAGCACCCATTAAATGAATGGATTTGCAATGTTTTTATCTTTTCCATTTTTTCCCATTTAGTCTTTTCCTAAAATGTATCTTGAAAAATAAGGCTAAAACACAATAGCAACATACTCCCCACAGCCACAATAAAGAGTATGTCTCATCTGCCCACTGCTGCTCATCTCTTCTTTCAACTCCCAGAAACGTGCTCTGGTACCCTTGCTGGCTGCAGAGCTCCCTCCCCACAGATAGTCCTTGGGAGCTAAAAGTATTAATATAAATTAAAGTTTACTGAATGACTCTCAAACTTATTTAAAAGCAAACAAAAATCAAAATTCTTAATGTACACAACCATAATATAGTACTTTCTTTTCTCAGCAATAGGTTTTTCCTTTTTTTACATAACCACAAAGGACATATGATTGTAAGTCTAGGAAAAAAATCTCCAGAAATGATATATATTGTTAGGACAACACACACACACACACACACACACACACACACACACACACAGCAAAAGCAGCATAAAAATGATCACTTATAAAGCTATGAAGAAATCTATAACTATTACTCCTACATTTGGAAGGTCTTTTAATCTGAGCATCATAAATGCAAAGAATAATATCAAATGAACATAAATGAAAGTGCTTGAATAGCTATCATAAAAAGTTCACATATACACAAGCAAAAAATATATACATAGTACCTTAAAATTATGTCCTAAAATTATGTTTCTATTTTTATTATATTCATAAATTTCTAAATGTGAACAATTAATTTTATCCCATAAAGTATATTGATTGCTTATTTTTTCTTTAAAAGAATTAAGATAAATGATAAAAATTATCCTCAGAAAAATCCAAGTAAATGAAAAAATTATTTATAATTCTTACATTCATCCTTCTTTAGTCTCCCATATTTCTGCCTATCAATTATTTAACTAGCATGCCAGTCTTTATCTGATTCTGGGGGAAAGACCAAAATAATTTGATATTTCCATTAAGTGACAAAAATTGTATAATCTACTTCTCTTGCAGTGAAATGTCAAATCAGAGTATCAACTTTCTCAGCAGGCTCTAGCTGTTTAAGAAAATGGCACAGTTATCCAAATACTATAGCTCAGTCCTTTCACAGGGCTTCTTAGAACAAATTCATTAAAACCACTGAAAAGAACCAGAGGATTTTTCACAAAGTGATATTGTGATGGGCTGACTAATGATGCAATAATGTCTGAACACGATTTTCTACCAGTAGCAGATATGTCTTAATTAACACAAGCTTTTGCAGACTTTCACTCACTCTTCCTTTCTCCTATTCAATCAACAAAAAGATTCGGAGGCTGCCAGACCTGGATGACATACCGTACAAGATTAAGCTAATCCGGGCTCTCTGGCTAATCAATTGGGAGACAATATACTTAATTATTTAAAAATAAAGATAAAAAAAGAAAACGGTCTTTCCAATTCTAATTGAAACTTTTTTGTACATTTACTGTGATCCAGGTGCTTCATTTTCCCCTTTGAGGAAAACGGCCAATCTCCAACCCTCTCCAATATGTAGAATATACAAAAGCAATAAGGATTTACATAACAACAAAAAGCAGTATGCAAATATATTCCTGTGATGAGAAGAGAAAAAAATCTTTTATCATTACAAAAAAAGGAAGGGGGGAGAAAAAGAAAAAAAATAAAGGAAAAAAATAATGCTAATTAATGCTATTCTTTTATAACCTAAAGGGTCTTTGCCTCTAGAGATGTGATCACAGCCACTCAACTAGTTTCTTCAACAACAACCTAAGAAAGAGCTGTGGTTTGCTGGAGGGACCCTGTCAGACAGGTTTTATCTACTCCATCAGTGTTTTCCTTCAGGTGATCTCCCTTCCCTGTCTGCTTCTCCATAGTCTCCACTATGAAAAGGAATATTTAACTGTTTTGAGTATCAGATTATCACAAGAAGAGAAAAATCAGATAAAACATCTCTAAAGGGAGAAAGTGTTGCCTTAAAAAAGAAAAACCTAAAAAGAAGTTCTTTTGCGTTTGTATTAATAGGTAAAATTTTTCTCCTTTTTCTCCCGTGAACTAAAATAAAATCTTAAGGCTCCCCACAACCAGCTGACTGAATGGACCCCCTCTTGGCCAAGGGGATATCCTAAAATTGAATTACCTGCCAAGAGGAGGGCAGTCAGACAAGCCTCATCATGCCCCCTCCCTTCCTGGAGATATCCTTTGTTACCCATTAACAGGCCTAAGGATATGCAAAACAAATCTTCAGGTCCTCAATTTACACAATAAATATATGTCCCATGGCTTATCTCTGATTAACAGACCTCCTTATCTTAAAACATTCAAAGCCTTTAGACAAAACTTCATGTCTTTAACCAATTACAAGTCAAAGAATCAATCTTTAAATCCACCTATGACCTGTAAGCCCCCACTTCCACTTCAAGATGGCCCACCTTTTCCCTTTTTGGGCCAAACCAATGTATGCCTTCCATGTATTGACGTATGACTTTATCTGTAACCCCTGTTTCCCTGAAATGTATAAAACCAAATTGCAACCCAACCACAGGGAGTCCACTTGCTCAAAGATTCTTGGGCATGGCTCCAGGTCATGGTCCTCAAATTTGGCTCAGAATAAATCTCTTTAAAATTATTTTAGAGTTTGGCTTCTTTCCGTTGACACTCTTAATGCTCACATTACACTGCATTTTCCAGTTTTAATTTTTTTTTTTTCAGAAAGCACCAAAATGAAATCCTGAAGGGTGATTAAACAGCCACATTAAAGACTTAAACTTAGTTTTAAAATTAGCTGGCATAATATAGTATTATTAATAGAAGTTATGTTTCAAGGAACTAGATACTACCCCCATACTCTAAAACAAAATTAGTAAGGTGATTATACCATAATAGTTATATTTTTTACATTTATTTTGCAATATAAGCAGATGATTATTTGTCAATACAAGAAACACAAGTGAGTATACATGATAAAGGGTATATTAAATGACATACAGTTTTGTTACTCATACAGTTTGCAGTACCAAATGGCAACAGTTTATAACAAAAAGACCCTGTTTCTAAGTAGATCTTAAGTTTTCTTACCATACGCAAAAAAGGTAATTATGTGAGGTGATAAATATGTTAATTAGATTGATCATGGTGGTAATCATTTCACAATGCATATGTATACCATACATATGTATACCAAACATCACATTGTGTACCTTAAATATGTACAATTTTTGTCAATTAAAAGTTTGTCAAATATATAAAGAAGAAGAAAAAATAAATTTCTTTTGGAAAAAGAAAAAAGAAAAGGAAAAACACTAAACTGGTTTTCAGAAAGCCTGAATCCTGGACCTATTTCTGCCTCTGTTCTTAACTCCTTTTCTCAACAAATGAGTCAGATGAGTTCAGTGATCTTTAAGGCACTCCTCAACTTTGAGTTGATTAAAGACTATATGCTTAAGGAAAGGAAGGGAATCTCGCCAAAGTCACTGAACAGGAGTGGTGTCATAAAGATTTGGTTTGCCTGAAACAGTTTTGGTTTATGCCTTGCTGTTATAGCATCCTGATCCATTTACTATTCTTCTTAGATTTTATTTTTAATTAAGTATTAATAAGAAAATCATCTAGGGGTGGTGTGGCTGATAGAAGTATCCCCAATTCCCCCTCAATGAAGGACTTGTTACCCAGCTGTGGAAAGTGTAGTCATCACACTGCCTCCAGCTGTCCGCTCTGCCTCAGGTGCAAAGCAAATGCCTTTCACAGAGCAGCTCACTTCCAGTGACTGAACAAGACAAGGATATTTCAGCCTCACACAGGCAACTCCGATGGGCAATGTTTGCTCTAGAGATTCCCACCAGCTTGGCTGGGCTTTGTTGTAGCTGCATGGTGGTTCAACTTCTTCCGACACCCGAACCCTCTTTGGTCTCTCTCTTGTCACAGGCATTAATCCCTAATAAGCATTTTACATTCACAATAAAAAAATCTTCTAGTGAACCCAACCTGCAACAGATGGGCTTGATAGACCTCCACTCTGTGCTGAGATCTCCTGCCATGTTCTTTACTGCTATCTGGTGAGATGCATGTGCATATGTTGAAATACAAAAAAAATCAGCAATAAATCATCTGATTACTCTGCCAGCTATGTTGCCCATGACGTTAACTGTGCCACCTTGACTCTATCAGTAAGTGCTGCCTCTGGGCTCCTGCTCATCATCCCTACTAAGTTCAAGAAGCCCATTGCAATGGTAGCCTTTATCACTGTCATTGTCAGGCTGCAAACAGTCACTACAGAGTCTTTCAAGGATTCTGGAATGCATATCGCCAATGTATGTCTCATTTGGTGAAATAAGCCAATTTACTCATGGGGCTGATAAGCAGTTATACATAATAAATACTCCAACATTGCAGTCGCTCTAAGATGTCAGTTGAGGTTGATTCAATGTATCTAAAAAGTCTACATTCTATAGCATATATACCCATCAAGAATGACTATATAAAGATTTGAGATTAAAGGGGCAATGACATTGGCAGTTTATTTGATCTGTATCGTGTTTGAATTTTTAATTTTAATATTTTGTTTGAATATTAACTATTTGTAATTACCTAAAAGTAATATTTTCTAAAAGAGTGGATTTAGGGCTTGGATGAGCACACTACCACACATGCACATATCTTCAGAGGTAGTCGTCACTCACACTCCCCATATTACAGTATTTGGAGTGCTGTCCACTCCTCTACCTCCCAAGGAAGACACCACACACACATGCTGCTTGAAAGAAAAGGTACAAATTAATTTTATCACAACATTTAGAAATTACAATTTAAATATATAAACATAAAATGTGCACACCTAAAAATTTAAATTTTTGGCAACATTTATTGGTCATGCACTAAAAGTCAGATACAAGTTAGGTTCTCAATGAGCTAATGGTCCAACAGGGGAGACACATGTGTTATCAAAAGCTACATACACTACAAATAAATAAGTGCTAAATGTATACTCTGAGAGTCCAGAAGAACAGAACAGCCAACTTGCCTGATATGCTGGTAATAAAAAGCAAAAGAAGTAGGGAGGTTTTATTAAAAAATAAACCAACAACGGAACTCCTTCTGATCTGTGGTGCTAGATGAGGTGAATATTTTTGCTAATATTTTTGCTTCATCAACTATTAATATATATTAATAATCTTTAACAGTAGAGAATTTAGAATTGGGAGCAAGACCAATATTTTGGGCAGTTAGAAGTTTATCAGTTAAATCACATTTTATTCATTCACTCAAACTTTTATCAAGTACCTATTATTTGTCACATTATGAATAAAACAAATTCTTATCATCAAGGCAGCTCTGCTTATTATAAAGAAATGCCAACACAACAAAAGAATTGCAATGCCATTACAGCTACTTGAAAATGAATTTAGAATGTATTAATAATTACAACATTATTTAAAGAAGGAAAGAAGAGCATTATTCTAGGGATTCAAAGAAATGAATAGCTTGTCAAAATTTGATGTTTTATTTTCCTTAGGAAAAGAAACATGCACATTAATTTCAGAAAAACAAATTATTTCAGCAAAAGAGAATTAAAGGGCAGATGTAAAGTACATCCATACCAAGTAGAAAGATATAGAGCATAAATTTCCCTTTACTGAAAAGTTTGTTTAAATCAACTGAATGTCCTTTATTACCATGGCAACTCAGTATTGAACAACAATAGTTGCTATTTAAAATATTGCTTTCAAAGGCATTCAAATTAATACTACTTTAGATAAATCAGAAAATCTAGTTACTGAGCAAGAATATTTTCTTATTAAAGATACAGGCAAATCTTCTGTCATAGAATTAAAATGGAAATGGTCTGCAGATCCAGAAGAAAAAAACAATCAGCTGCATGCTCTGGTTATATAAAACCACCTTTTTACAAATATTAAGGCCAATGTCAAAGCAATATAAAAAATACAATCTTACACTGTCTTATGTAAGGGGAAGACAACTAAGCCCATACATGCAATTTTCAGAAGATGAGAACATAGAGCACATGTATGTACAATCGGCTAATAAATGAATAAGAACACTAATAGGAGACAGAAAGATAAGCAACCTAAACATCCTGGCATATAGCATATATGGCATATAGCCTCCACAATATTCTTGTGAGATTTTTCTCAAGCCTAACAGAATGTATCTGTTATAAATTCCCACTTTATGTGGAATTAAATTATCCATATTCTAGAATTTATTTCTCTAAAAAGAATTATACCGTTTTATAGCAATAATGAGCTGAGAAATGAGGAAACAAGTCCCTCCATTTGGTATGTTGTAGGTGAGGGAACTAAAAACCAGAAAACCGGCTGACAGGCCCAAGGTCACAGAGCCAGCAAAAGGCAAAGAGATTTAAACAAAAACAAAAACAAAACAAACTCACAGTCCAGTGTTCCTTCCACTGCCATAATACTGCCTTACTCTCTCCAGTGAAAATATTGTACTCCTTTTTCCATCCTCCCTCCCTTTACTTTCTTCTTGCCTAAGGATTACCTTAAATAAGAGAAAAATGCAGAAGGGTCATATACAAGCTGCATGCCTCAGCACCTAGTACTTTTAAACACTGTAAGGTCTGAGGTAGCCAATGCAGTATTACACAAAGGAAAATGGATCTTTTCATTTTCAGGGAAAGCACAGTGATAAAAGTCTATTCCTGTGATACTCATTATTCTGCTTCCTACTTGTTAACACACTACTAAAAAAATCAAAAGCAGCTTTTGAAAGAACTACAAACAGACTTCTTGGCCTCTAAATACATCAATGAATCAATGTCTATCACTGGCTTTCCTTTAAAATATAACTTCTCTTTTATTGCCACAGAGGCTAAACTGTAACAAAAATTGACAGGAAAAAAACCCCAGAAGTTCAAGAAAAGCAAAGGCAAATAACAGAGACATTTTTGTATAAACACATTATTGCTAAAGGCGGATTGTGGATTTCCACAGTCACCTTCTAAGGAAAATGTTTTATTTTCACTTGCCGGAGCAAATGAATTTTTTTAAAACAGTGTTGGCTTTCAATAAAAGAAACACCTCAAAGTGATCAAGACTCAGCTTGATACTAATTCAGCTACTACTTTCTGCACAAACTCTAAATACCCCCTATGTGCATATTCAAGGAGGAACAGGCAATTTTATCCAAGACCCAAAGAAACTGGAGGTTTTCTTTTATGTTTTGATAAAGTTCAAACCTAAAACCTTGGGCAAACAAAATCAATGCCATGCAATATATGGTTCTTTGAAGCCTATCAAAATCAACCATGCAGTGAGTTTTTCCCTGTTCTTTTTTTTTTTTTTTTTTTT
>RJWJ010007136.1:0-58907 GCA_004363605.1 Indri indri | reverse complement strand
AAGAGTGGCAGCAGTAGCCCCTGACTATAGTGTTGGGAGCTGAGGCTCCATCTGTCTCCCACCGCAGGGAAAATTTGTCATGATTTGTCCAGGAGGACTTTGTGAAGGCGAGCTGCTCTCTGTGGGACACTGGGTATGTTCTCCCACGTGGGTCTCGTCTCTTCTTTCTTTGTGCTGTGTTTGAAGGGGGTGCCCTGGGGCAATATCTGACCCTTCAAAAATTAAAGCTCCCCAAAACCCAGCATCTACTTACCCAAATACAAAACTGGAGGGCCCAAAGCTGCCCTTGGTCTGTCCCCAAGTTCTGTTAGGGCTGCTTCGTGGGTGAAGAGAAGAGGAGGAATAGACAGAAAGAGGCAATTTCTAGGAGGCGATACTACATAGCCATGTCAGTCTTCAGCAGCCAGTCCTCCTCCGGAGGGACAGCGTGTAAGTGCACAGTTGTTCCTAAGCTAAGCAGAGACTCATTATTTGTCTTCCTAGCAGATTTCCTTAGGAAATCACTTCCCCTTGAGGCCTCCAATAAAGCAGATGCCCCCATGCAGGGTTTGGGTCTAACTGAGCTTCTCCCAGGCATTTAGAAACATTAACTCTTTCCGGTCACCAGTGGCTGACACCTTAGAGTGTTCTGCCATGTACAAAATAACCACCTAATGAGGAAGAAAGAGTTGCAGAGCCTCCTGGCTCTCTCAGTGTCCTCTTAGGTGGTGTTTCAGGTGCTGGGGAGAACATGTAAATATTCTGAGGTACGTATCAGAAAACACAAGTGTGTCTGTAGTCCGGTAAAGCTGTGGTCCCCAACCCCAGGACCGCAGCCCAGTACTGGGTCTACAGCCTGTTAGGAACCGGGCTGCGCATCTCCTCCTGAGCTCCACCTCCCACCCCCTCAACCCTTGCTCCCTCGACTAGTCCCCTCTACAGTCAGTGCCTGTGAGAAACAGACACTCCTTTCTTTTTTTTTTTTTTTTTTTTGAGACAGAGTCTCACTGTGTTGCCTGGGCTAGAGTGCCGTGGCGTCAGCCTAGCTCACAGCAACCTCAAACTCCTGGGCTCAAGCAATCCTCCTGCCTCAGCCTCCTGAGTAGCTGGGACTATAGGCATGCGCCACCATGCCCAGATAATTTTTTCTGTATATTTTTAGTTGTCCAATTGATTTCTTTCTATTTTTAGTAGAGACGGGGTCTCGCTCTTGCTCAGGCTGGTTTCGAACTCCTGAGCTCAAACAATCCGCCCGCCTCAGCCTCCCAGAGAGCTAGGATTACAGGCGTGAGCCACCGCGCCCGGCCCCAGACACTCCTTTCTGATAGTGGCCTTGGAAGAGTAGCTGTACCCCCTAAGTTGTTATCAGCAGCCTTCTTCCTACACTGTGGCTATCTTCTGCCAGCCTTGCAAGCTGTAGTGAAAAGGGAAGGATTCATGGTACAAACTAATTAATTGATTAAGAATTATCCAAAATGTGGGGTGTGGGGAAGCAGCTTGGTTATTGCATGACCCAACAGTCATACCAGAACATTGTCTAATAAGCTCCCCCTAAGGATCAGCAGATGCTCTAGGGGGAGGGAAGTTTGGAGGACATACTACTTAGTATTGACTAAGATCTGCCGGGAAAAATGGTGAAACCCTTTGAAATGGGCAAAGAAAAATTTCTAGGTTACTGTCTAGCATATTCTTCCAGGCTGTTTGTATCTTTCATTGTCTTTGCACCATTTTGAAAGTCTGTACATTGTAGAAAACTGATAATAATCCAAATTATGCTTGTTCATGGAAATGCCAATAAATTTGGCCAGGCACTACAATCGATCATTGCCCTATGAATATTGACCTGTTTTGCATCTATTTGTAAATTCATCTCGGTATTCCTGGCTGCCTATTTATGTTTGTGTTCTTTGAATTCATTTTAGTCCATCTCTTGCTGTTACTATACCTTTATCCCTTCTCCCTGCCTCAAGAACTTTTTTAACACTTCCATTCCTTTTGTCCCCATTATATCTCCTCTGCTCTTGTTTAGTTTCATTGTACCTATGAATAATTCCTAGTCCAGTGCAAAAATCCATCCTCGGAATCAACATTCATTCATTCAATCATTCATTTATGTTGCTAGTATTTCTTCAGCACCTACCATGTGCTGATGAATAGAACAAAAAGTAAACCTGGTCCCTGCTCTCATGGAACTTACAATTTCATGAGAGATCCAAGCTTTAATCACCTGAATGCACAAATGGTGTATGATTGTAAACCAAACAAGAAAGAAACAAAAATTCTTTATGAAATTGATGTAGACCAGAAGATTTCTAGCAGTGAAGAAGACTGGTTAGGACCTGCAGCAGGCAGGCAGGAGAAAGGTGTGACTAAGGAACTGAACAGAGCAGAACAACCAGGAAACAGGGGCCAGACGCCACTGGGTCTTATCATCATGCTAAGGGTTAATACTAATGAGAAAGCGTGAATGCACCACAAAAGGAAGTACAACTGCAACACACACCACACATATAATTACTGAACAGCACTACTTACTTCATAAAGAAGAGTTACTAGAGAGTAGACACTCATTTCTGCATTTTTTTTCTATGTAATTATGACAGATTTGCTTTCCTCCTTCTGTGAAAGGAGATTCTAGAAAATTATGTCTAACTTGCTCTAAAAGCATTCTGTTTTATTCTAGTATGTTTGAAATATTCAGTGGGAAGAAGATTTAAAACCCACTCACCACCCCTTTAAGAGTAAAACTGGCCTGAGCAGACTGTAAAATTATGGGCCCTGGCAAAACAGACTCCATTTTAATTTCCTATTAATCAAGGAAGGGAAAAAGAATTAAAATAAGGGAGTTATTAATATTTTTGCTAAGATCGTTTCTGTTTTAGTCCATTTGGGCTGCTATACAAAATAGACTGGGTAATTTATAAACAACAGAAATTTATTGCTCACAACTCTGGACGGCTGGGAAGTCTAAGATCAAGGTGCCAGTGGATTCAGTGTCTGGTGAGGTCCTGTTCTTCACAGAGGCCACCTTCTAGCTTTGTCCTCACATAGTGGAAGAGGACAAATCATCTGTTAAGGCCCCACCTCTTAATACTGTCACATTGGGTATTAGATTCCAACATATAAATTTTAGGGGGATACTAATATTCAGACCATAGAAGTTTCTTTTCCTGATTGAAAGTAATTATAACAAGATGAGATATGAGCATTTTATATACATAGCATGACTTTGGTGTGGTTTAGTGAAAACTATACCTGGAAGAGGAACAAACCCACACTCCCTGGTGACTTGCTCTGGACCAGGGATGATCAATCCTTATAATGTCACTCTTTTACTTACAAGGATGTGTCAGGAAGGAAATCTTGGCTGAAATATTCCCTCATGTTGAAGAAATTTTTAATTTCACAGCTCCCGCTGATTTTTTGTGCTTTCCGTGGGTCAACACTTGGTGTTGGAGTATGTTTTATTTATGGCAACACATGGCTGTGCAAAGTATGCCCCTAGAACCCACGTGTGAGGAACAAAGCCATTCTCACTTATTCTCACTTCCACTTTATCCTGTGTTACCATTGAGGGCAGGGAAATTCCTTCTCAACTGTATTGACTTTAGGAAAATGTTTTTCTTCCTTAAAATGTATCAGAAGTATATTTTCTATGGTAAACTTTGTTCATCCTTAGGAAACATGGTTTGTTAAAGAGCTATACACAGGGGGCCAGAAGAGAGTCTGTGGAAACCTATTTTTACTTCATCCTAAGGGAGGGGGTGTCAACTGAGTGCCAAAGGACTATTTGACTAAGGCCCTTTACCCTCTTGTAGTGTTATTTAAACTGAGAAAGTCAGCTTTGGGGAAACTATTGTAGTTCAGCATTGTTTATCTATAGGTTATCCAGGCGGGAAATGGCAATTGATGGTAAAAATTAAACCAAACTGTATGGATTAGGGAAGGTATTACCTTAGAATAGGGGTGGTTGAGATTCATACAATAAATAATTAAGGGAGGCTTTCTGAGGTTGGAAGGAGAAGACAAACCTTGAGATTGAGATACTGGGATGGGGAATAGGATATACCTGGGAACAAATCTGCCATGAAGAGTTTAACATTTTGGTTTTCATTGGACTCTCAGAAGAGTCATATTGACTGTCAAAAACCAAAATTTCAACAAATTGAGTTTAATGATCTATTGGTTTTTATTAGTGATTCATGAATTGGGTAGCATCCCATCTATAAAATAAAAGGGTGCTCTACCAGACGTGGCAGAATAGTTGGTTTTTGTAAGGTAATGAGCTAGAACAAGGAAACAGCATAGTGCAAAAAGCAGATTAGTCATTTTAAAGTTACTTTCCTTGCAGGATTAAAGCAGAGGGGACTGCCTTATCATGCCAGCTAAGGTTGTGATTGCTTGCTGTGAATCTCCTGTGTTTTGAAAAACTGGCCCATTTCTAAGTTCAGTTTGATTATGTAGCACCTAGCACAGTGACTCCTTTCTTTTTTGGTCTTGTCTGTTGGGGCTTAGTGTAGGAGCTCAATCCAAAACAACGGCCTCCCATAAATCTTATTTAACATGGCTGTGGTTTGAAGTTCTCCACCTCTAAACATTCAATAGCCATAAGGAGATAAGGAGAGTGACAAACTTCTCTGTATCATTGGTCCTCGGAGCCCAGTGTGGCATTAACAGTGTTGTATCTAGACAGGATGGTGGTGCCAGGGTTCCAGGTGGTGGTCAATGGGGAAGCAAAAAGAGGCCTAAAGTATGGCTAGAAGTCCCAGTTGCCATGGAGATGCTGGCCCGCCCCAGAGTGAACAAGGGATAAACTCTACCTTTTTTCTAAGTACACAAGAAGAAGATAACCTTTGGAAGCTAGGCAGATATTTGCATTTCCAGTTACTCTGGACAAGACAGCTTGTCCACCTAGTTTCATCCCTGCCATTCAATGGTTATGAGATTTTATATATATACACATATACACACACATAGATATATATTCATATGTGTGTATACATCTATATGTTGTCTATGTATATATATACACACACATGCAAAATATATATGTGTTTGTATGTGTTAGTCCATTTTGTGTTGCTATAACGGAATACCTGAGGCTGGGTAATTTATAAAGAAAAGGGGTTTATTTGGCTCATGGTTCTGCATGCTATATAAGAAGCATGGTGCCAGCATCTCCTGGTGGGGGCTTCAGAGAGCTTCCACTCAAGGTAGAAGGTGATAGGGGAGCAGGCTTGTCACATGGCGAGACAAGGAGCAAGAGAAGGAGGAGGTGGTGCCAGTCTCCTTTAAACAACCAACTCTGGTGTGAACAAAGTGAGAACACATTCATTATCCCAGGGAGGGCACCAAGCCATTCATGAGGCATCTTCCCCCATGACCCAAACACCTCCCACCAGGCCTCACCTCCAACATTGGGGATCGAATTTCAACATAAGATTTGGAGGGGTCAAACATCCGAACCACATCAGCACACATTCTCTCTTTGATGTGGAAAAGGCTGTAGAGTGTTTGAAGACAGTATTTATGTTCTCCCTTGTTCTTCTCATCTCCAGCTCCTATAAATGGACAAAGTTCTATATGAAGTGGTTGCAATCGTGAGTGGTGGGCTTAAGGTTCAAGGAGTGACAAAGGTTGTCATTTAGGAATTAGTCACAGGGCTACCTTCAGGGATAAACAAGTAGTACAATTTGAAGTTAGTTCACAAAGTCTTCCAACCCCCAAATATCTTTCTCCCAGGCTCTTTCTTGGTTCCCGAACTTCCAGTTACCTATTATTGGCAGTTCCACTTGCCTCTGGGCCCTATCGCCTGCAAGCTCTGTCTTGCATAATTCTTGAGCCATTGTAATCAAAGCTGGTAAAGCCTGAGATTGAGCCTGTGGGTGTTCCCAAGGTGAACTCTGCTGTGGTTTCTATGTTCATTAAGCTACAGCCATTCCCCAATACCAACTGTGTGGGATCAGTCTGACTACCATGTCCTAGGTGTTGTTCTCCTAATTGATCCTCCAATTTTCCCTATCAGAAATAAAGCTTATCCCTAAACCCCAACAAGCCAGAGTCTTTACTTCTGTCCTCCATTGCTCAACACTGATAGTGATGAGTCTCCTAAACAAGTATGACCCTGCCTTATCTATATTTAAGTAGAGATACTTCTCTTGCTCTTCCCTACACACTGAACAGGACAGCCAATGATTTTACCAAGAGTCTGAATAAAGTCTGAGTTTGATTCACCCTGGGGACAGTATATTTTGGATTTCTGGCTATCCACTTTGAGGACCAGATCTTCGGCCTTATCATATCACATAATTCCAGCCCTAAGTCTTTCCAGTTTCTTTTTCTTCCCCTAGGCCTGTGATACTTCTCTCTCAATATCTCATTCAGACAAATCTTCTTCTGAATTGCCATGGACATTGTTAGGTTCGTTCCGGGTGGGAACCCAAAAAGTACGTATAGGATGGGATGCAATTAATGGAAAACTTAGGCTTGTAAAACAATAGCCGCAGGAGTCTGGCCCGGCGTTCCTATCCCCCCTGATAAGGACGAAGCTACACCACTCCCTTATCTCTGCAGGATGAGACGGATGCAGGGGTCCCAGAAAATGGTTGTTTGAAAAACATTTTTATTACACTGTCTGTTCTGGCCCAGGTCCTCACTCCCCCACCTCCAGAGAAATCACATACATCCTATTACCCTTGCTGTATTCTATTGCTTAGAAACAAGCCACATGGAGAGGGGTTACACAAGGGTGTGAATACAAGGAGGTGGGGATCATGAGGTTCACCCTAGAATATGTCTACCACAGGTGGAAAAGTTTGAAAAGCAAGGCCTTAAGCCATCATTGGCCGTTAACATCGGAGCTGTAATAACTTATCAATCAAGAAATATGACCTTTGATTATCTCATTTTTGGTTGGGTGCGGTGGCTCATGCCTATAATCCCAGTACTTTGGGAGGCTGAGGTGAGAGGATCGCTTGAGATCAGGAGTTCAAGACAAGCCTGGGCAACATAGTGAAACCCCATCTCTGTTTTTTTTTTTAAAAAAAGAAAGAAACACAGATTAAGGGCTG
Source organism: Indri indri (assembly GCA_004363605.1). NCBI lineage: Eukaryota > Metazoa > Chordata > Mammalia > Primates > Indriidae > Indri > Indri indri. Next base: position 51,858 of record RJWJ010007136.1, on the reverse strand, counting down.
ATTATGTGTGCACAATATAAAAACGCAGAAATAAAGACTGTTCCCTAGTATGGATTAGGAGAAAACCTATTCACAGGGGAACTTAATTAACACTATGTCAGCTCAAATAATAATTGGGTGTGTGAATTCCTTTAATTTAAAAAATAAAAACACTGGAAAAAAAGGGCCTTGGCAACACAAAAATGAAGGAAGGACAGAAACTATGGGAAGAGTCCAGAATCGGTTGGAAAATGAATGAGAAAACAGGGGAAACAAGGTACTCAGACACATCTTCCCTCTGAAAAGATAAGCATCCTGCCCCATCTCTGACCTTGCAAACTACAAGACCTAATTCATTTTCCTTGCCCAGATTGCATCTGACTTCCAAGATCTGTTGGCATTGCTCATCCATGAGGTAGTACAGCATAGTAATTACTTGCACGGACTCTGCTGCCCACTGCTTGGCTCTGATCCCTGTTCCACCCCTCATCAGTTAGGTAAAGTATTCACACTGTCTATGAATGCTTCCTGGCTGTAAAATAGGATCTTAATAATGTCTGCTTTGAAGAGATGATGAAATGAAATGAGGTGCTACATAGAAAGTGCTTAGAACAGTAGACACAGTATGCGCTTCAAAAATGGTAGCTACTACTGTTACTCTTTGAACAAGTATGGATTGGGTGCCTGTTATGTGCATATTTATTTATATATATATTTTTTAGAGACAAGGTTTTGTTCTGTCACCCAGGCTAGAGTGCAGTGGCGCCATCATAGCTCACTCCAGCCTCAAACTTCTGGGCTCAAGCAATCCTCCTGCCTCAGCCTCCCAAGTAGCTGGGATTACAGGTACCAGCCACCATGCCCAGCTGTTATGTGTATATTTAGGCCATCTTTTTCACAAACCAAATTATTCTAGAACCACTCACAAATTTTATCATGTGTTTCCATATTTCACAATGCCATTGTGATAGCCTTAGCAATGCAGTGCTTACCTATCTCAAACATTTTCTCTTACTAAAAAAAAATGACCCAATGCATTACAAAGTTCTATATTGATCAAAAATTACTATAATTAATTGCAAAAGAATTTACCAGATGTGGTTCAGCCAATTTATTTTATCCTTCTTCAAAAAGAAAGAGTAAGACCTTCAATCCCTTATCTTTCATTAAGAGTCTAGTCAGCCTCTTTAGAATGCCTGCCTGGCCTATAATGTAAAATCACTCACAACCATCATGGCAGTCACCCTTTCTGCATTCTGATCATGAAACTCAACCTCATGTTTATCGTTCATTTTCTGTCTCCCTTAGAATTTAAAACTGGAGTTATGATAATGGTTTCAGTATTTAAAAGCATTTCATCATAGTAACCTCTAGGGCCTAAAGAAAGCTATGAAATCATGCTAATTACTCAGTTTGGGGATATATATAACTCCTGACATAGCACCTCACTGCTCAATCTGGTAGCTCTCGGACTCTATTCACAACTGTATTTTTGTCTTTGCTGTACAAAATCTCTCACTGATTGCACTTCTGCAAAGACTGGCTTAATGCTGTGTTTTTCAAACTTTAATGCACACACCATTCCCTTGGGGATCTTGTTGAAATCAGATTCTGATTCAGTAGGTCTGGGCGGGGGCAAGAGTCTGTATTTCTGACAAACTCCCAGGTAATGTCCATGCTGCAGATCAAGGGACCACACTTTGAGTAGAAAGGATTTAAAGGACAGCCACCAGGACCAGTTACACAAACTCAAATGAGCCTCTTGAAAGATTCCAAACCACTCTAAACTGTGAAGTCTATTCTCAGTGCTGAAATTCCTGTGAGCACCACTTATCATGGCATCGCCTAAACAGAGGTGTCCTGTAGGTGATGGACCCTAAGAAAGGATGTTGGTCTCATCTGTAATCAGCCTTTTCAAAGCAAAAACTGTCTTCAAGCCAAAGAGGATCTCACTTCACATTTCTGGTTGCAAAAATTGGGTTTTAGTGGGGGAGAGAGGGCTAAGGAGAAATTATATCATGATCCTCTGTTTATTCTCAGAAAAGAAAGTTCATCCCATTCTCCAACTCTGATCGCCAGACTGTGTTTCCTGAGCATGGCATGTGTTTTTTCACCTTCTGCCAAGAACAACAAATGACCACAGATGGGCCCTGAGATGGCTTTGAGCTTTGATCTTTCAGAACCCATATTAAATGGTTGAAAAAAAAAACACCCCATGAATCAATCAATGGGTTGAAAAGCTTTGAAGCTAATTCCCAAAGATGGGAAAGAGACATTGACCAGGGCACAGATGTGTTCAAAGTAAGCCCATCTCAGTATGGTTTGAGAAGAAAGGGGCATCCCACAGTGCTTTTAGATCACTGTGTCACAAGCTTGGCTGTACATCAGAATCACTGGGAACTTTAAAAACACTGATGCCTGAGTCTCATGTCAGTTGTCTGGGGTGGGTTCAGGTGGTTCTAATGTGCAGCCAAGGCTGAGAAATGCTGTTCTAGAATAGTAATTCTCAACATTGAGCAAGCATTCAAATCACCTGGAGGTCTCCATAAACCAATTCTTACATCCTGCTCCCAGATTTCCTAATTCAGTAGGTTTGGGATAAGCCTGGGAATCTGCATGTCTAATAAGTAACCAGGTGATGCTGACGCTGCTGGGCTCATACCACGCTTTAGAACCATTGTTCTAGATCAGGGATCAGCCAATTATAGCCCTGGGTCAAATTCTGCCCTCTGCCTGTTTTTGTAATTAAAGTTTTATTGACACGCAACCTCTCCCGTTCATTTACATAATGCCTATGACAGAATTGAGTCCTTGCAACAAAGACCTTTTAGCTGGTGAAGCCTAAAACATACATTTACTATCCTGTCTTTTACAGAAAAGTTTGCCAACCCCTGCTCAAGGTGAAAAGGGCTTTCAATAAGGAACCTACATCACAGACATGTGTCCCATAACAATGTTTCGGTCGACATTGGACCACATTTATGATGGTAAGATTGTAATGGAGCTTAAAAATTCCTGTCATCTAGTGATGTCGTAACCATCATAACATTGTAGCACAAGGCATTAATCAGGTGTTTGTGGTGATGCTGGTGTAAACAAACCTACTGCTCTGCCAATCATATGAAACCATAGCACATACAATCATGTATAGTACATCATATTTGACAATGATAAATAACTACATTAATGACTATGTACATAATACTATATTTTTATTGCTATTTTGAAGTGTACTCCTTCTACTTATTGTGAGGCAAAGTAGCAAATGTAAGAGGGCATGTTTGCTCATTTCTGTTTGCCAGCATATTTTCACAAAGCCCTGAATCTGTGGTGACGCACAGCACTCCAGAAAGATGCTTTGAAGACTAAAGAGGATAGAGCACATGGCCCCCAACACCTCTTGTTTGCGTCACTATATTCTTCAAAAGATAAATGACCCTAGTCCTTGCCTTTTCCTACGCATAAGATAATGTCTAACAGGGTTAGTGATTATGCCTCTGTAAGCGATCACCAGATGTCTAAATAAAACCAACTTTAATTCTTTAAAAGCTTGATATTTTTCTTTAGTTGACATTAGATACAAAAAATGTTAACTGTAAAACAGCCTCAGGAAGGTCCTTTGGGAGGTATTCCAGAAGATGGCATTGTTATTATTGGAGATGACAGCTCCACGCATGTTACTGCCCCCGAAGACCTTCCGGTGGTACAAGATGTGGAGGTGGAAGACAGTGATATTGATGATCCCGACCCTGTGCAGGCCTAGGCTAATGTGTGTCTGTCTTAATTTTTAAGAAAAAACTTTAAAAAGTAAAAAAAGAAAAAATCAAAAAAGCTTATAGAATAAGGATATAGCGAAAGGAAATATTTTTGTACAGCTGGACAATGTGTTTCTGTTTTAAGCTGTTATTACAAAAGAGTTGAAAATTTACAGAAAATTTTAAAATTTATCAAGTAAAAAGTCACAGTAAGCTAAGGTTAATTTATTATTGAAAAAAGAAGATTTCTTTATCGATTTAATGCAGCCTAAATGTACAGTGTTTATCAAGTCTACAGTAGTGTACAATAATGTCCTAGGCCTTCATATTCACTCACCACTTACCGACTCACCGAGAGCAACTTTCAGTACTGCAAGCTTGATTCATGGTAGGTGGCATACACAGGCACACCATCTTTTATCTTTTATACAGTATTTTTACTGTGCCTTTTCCTTGGTTAGATATGTTCAGATCTACAAATACTTACCACTATATTATAATTGCCTACAGTATTCAGAATAGGAACATGCTGTACAGGTGTTAACCTAGGAGCAGTAGGCTTGCTCTACCATACGGCCGAGGTGTGCACTAGGCTGTACCATCTAGGTCTGTGTAATCACACACTATGATGTTCACACAATGAGGGAATCCACTAAGGATGCATCTCTCAGGACCTATCCCTGTCAGTAAGCAATGCATGACTGTATGTCTTAACATTTTTTACTCTACAGAGAAATGGGTTACAAGAATTCTTGGTAGCCATGGGGGAACAGAATGAAAAGGGCAAAGGGATCCAGGGAAAGGGATTATGAGGGCATTTTACAATTTAAGTATTTTCTTTAGCATTCTGTAAAAGTGTGCCTTCTTATGAGCTCTAGGAGTCTAAGAAGAGAAGGAGTATGAATGGGTATGTGGCAGGCCTACTGAAGACCAGTCCTGTCCTTCTGTTGAGTGGAATGCTTTCTCATAAATTTTTGTCCAAGCGAGTGAGAGCAGAAAAAAAGGCTGAGATGTTACTTTGAGATTTGAATCAGAGAGAAAGCCCAGTTGCAAAATCCTAGGTTTCTTTTTAAGGGTACTGTTTGGAAAGTCAGAGCTAGAATCACGAGACAAGTTATTTTCTTCTTGGGGAAGCTATAATTAATGATGACTTGACATTGCCCAGAAGCTCAAGCTGAGCTGAGTAGCTGTTTCAGAAATAAAAACGGTTTGCAAAGCAGGAGAAGTTGGGCAGGGCAGGCCCTGGGAGGTCTATAACTCTGTGGCAACGAGAAATCAAAGACATTCTGAAAGTAGAATGCAAAAGTTCACATGAATAGAGGTTGACGGTGGATGAGTCCAGTGAGTAGCATGCTTAGTGAACTCTCTGTTTCCTGTTTTGTACTTGCTCCCTACTCTTTGAACATACCATTATATGACATCATTTTGCAACAATGTTGTTAACAAGCTTTCACTCTCTCTCTCAGCTCTGCTTTCTTTGGTGTTCCCTCCCTTCTCAGGCATGCACTTGGTGGCCTCAAGCTTTGCCATGTTTATGTCTTCACAGGTCAGCAACCCCAGCCAAAAGAGAGCTTATCTTTCCCAGTAGTTGAAACCCAACTGCAGGGATTGGATTTATGAAATCGACTTTGATCTTGTGCCTGTCCCCAAGTCATTTGCTCCTGTGGGTAGAATATGCTGATTGTCCCTGGGAGCTGGGGATGATGTCAACCTTACCTAAAGCCCTTAAGCTGGGAAGTGACAAGGAGTTGGTCCCTAGAAGACAACGAGGGGGAACAGAAGCTGGGAAGTACAACCACAGACGTCTACTTCAACCTCCCTTCACTGAGGAAGTGGGCACGGCATGTCTGCTTTCCTGAGAGTCAGGGACAGAGTGGCCCCTGTTAGCCTTCATTTTGAGAATGCTTGGGTATTATGGGGCCAAAATGTAATGGGCTTTAAATGGCAAGAAAATGAGAAAGAGCTTGGACATTGGACATTTCTGTTACTAGTGGAGAGCTAGAAACAAGGTTTTGGAGCCCTATAATGGTGTAATGAAATAATATTTTGAAGGAATTAATTGAATTAGTTTTATGAGGAGGCTTGAAAAGCAGGGAAAGCATTCAGAGACTATTGAAATAGGTCAGAAGTAGAGTGATGTGAAAAGGGCTATGAGGGTGATGGAGGAAAAGCATTTAAGGAGACAATCTTGTAACTCTAGGAAGTGGTAAATATGTTAGAAACAGATGTCAACTCCATGCATTTACTCACCCGGGCTGGAGTTGATATGCTGCAGGTTTAGATCTTCCTTGCATGGCTGGGAGAGCCACCACTAAGCCAAGTTCTAGTCTTTGGCCTTCCATGGGCACTTCTACCCCCTTACACCCAAAAGTCTGTCCCCTTCTCCTGCTCCTTGGCCTAGGCTCAACCTGGATCACCAATGTGTGCTTCTGTTCTATTTCTGCTCCACAGAGACGTTTACTTTATTTTTAATATGGTGTTATATCTTTTCATATTATTTTTTCATTTTACTTAATGCGAAATGTTTAGAGTTAAGGAGTCCTCAAGCTATCAACTTACAATGCTATCTTAGCCAAAAGTCTGCCCACTTGCTCATCTTAAGAATTTTTCAGAACATTTCATGACGTGTTCCAATCCTGATTGCCTAATGTTACTTCTTTGTCTTTTTCAAGAGTAAAGGGAAAAGCAGAGAAACTATAAATGTGTATACATTTTTCAATTTATAAAAAATGTACTTTGTAAAAAATACAGCTGTACAACTTTTTTATACATATAAGTTAAAAAAAAATTATGATTAGAACCAGAGCTGTAACAAATCATGGTAGAGTAATTTAAAAAGTGTACTCTATGAATTGTGAATAGTTGTGCTAGCAGTGTAACGAGGACATGGAGAATTTTACTAAAAATATGAGAAAGTTTATAGTGTTCATTAGTAGAGGAATGAAATTAGTATAGTGTATCCTGGGAGGGAAGGAACAAGTGCCAATCAATATTATTATTGAATTTGTTGCCTTTGTCATCATCCAATAGTGGGTCTCCACTCTGCAATTTTTAGGTGTATACTAAAAGGGACATGTTCCTTTACCTGGTGGCAGGGCTCCACTGATGTCTTGTAGTATCCCCTGAGTCCCTTTGGCTCTTGCTATCTGCTTCCACAAGATGCCTGTGTGGGTGAGCCTAAACGAAGGGAAAAAACCGGATAGGTTATATCGTGGGTGTACTTTTGCAAATGTGGTATTTTAGCAGCCTGGAGAATTACCAAGGCAAGAGAGATGATTCTGCAGGCAAATTTAATTACTTTTAAAGAGCAAGCAATTCCAAACTGCAAATCTCAGATGAGGTTCTTATCTTCCTTCTCAGGTGTTTAAACAGGTTGCTTTCACTTGTAAATCTTACCTTAGGAGAAATAATTAGAGCTGATTTTAGAGTTTCTTCAAGTTTTTTTTTTTTTTTTAATTACGAAGGTACTATAGGATTTTTAAAAAATATTCAAAACAGTGGTTTAGAAATTATAAAATGCAAGCCTTCTGCTTGCCAAACTATTCCCTCATTTCATTTTCTAGGGTAACTTGTTAAAGGAGCTTTCAGTCCATTTTTGGGGAATATATCCATATATTTATACCCATAATTATATCTATAACTATAGCAATGGTTCTCAACCCGGGCTGATTTTGCCACCCAGGGGACACTTGGGAATGTCTGGAGACATTTTTGCTTGTCACAACTGACAGGTGCTCCTGGCATATAGTGAGTGGAGGCCAGAGATACTGCTAAACATCCTATAGTACACAGGACAGCCCCCGCAACAAAGATTATCCTACCCAAATGTCAAGAGTGCCACAGTTGAGAAACTCTAATGTACAGATTTTCTTCATATAAGAAAACCTTAAATAGGAACGATGGTTTTAGAAAATAACAATTCTGAGAATTAAAATACCATTATTTCTTAGACATTCATATGGGGAATCTACCCACTAATGATCCAGAGTTGTTTTCTTTTTTCTTTTTAAAAGTCTTTAAATAATTTTTAGAGCAAACATTGGAATGCATTTATTCCCAATTCCACTCACTCATTTAGGCAAATATCACCTTGCAGATTTGGTCAGGTTGTGCCTAGCTGGGGAGAGCCCACACTGCTTAGATGAGTGGTCCTGGGCCCTCACGAAGTCAGGGCAGTGGTGCTGCTGGGGACAGGGGTCTCCTGGCTGGGACTAAACAGGATCTAAGGTACGATCAGCTCATAATGACAATTTTGCCCGCTTAATAGCTAGAAAAAGTCTGCAGTCCCATCTACACCAACCTCCCACACCTCCGAAAGACATGGCAATTGGGTGCCTTTTTTTCCCTTTACGCTTATTTTGATCTGATAGTCACTTGAATAAAACTGTCAGCAGGTGGGAAAACCAAGGAGTTTGAAGGAGGCAGAGCCTAAAAGTTTTTTCCCCTTAGGCTGCTCCATAGAGTGTGTGCTGAGAACTGCATCCTAGTGCAGCCCCATCTTGGAAGGGAAAAGACTCAGCCCCCAATTCATGAATATGAACAGAGGCCACTCTGCCAATGACAACAAGATGGCTGCCTCTCAGAGACTGGACAGGCAAGTCTGCCACCCAACACAGACATCAGAGGAAATGAGATTCGACAAGGCCTGCTTATAAGCGGGGACTCCTGCCCACAGGTGGGAACCTCGGTTAGTTCATGTCACATAGCCCTGAGGACTCAGCAAGCACTTTCTCCAAGTGTCTCCATAGGGAAAGTGTTGGCCAAACCATGATCCTGGGAATATGTGCCACATTCGCAAGCTCTGTAGGCTCATCTCTAATCAACAAAGACAAGTTGTCTAATCAGACCCCACTCAAAGGAAAGGAATTGGAGATCTAGCTAGGAGTTAGAATGTCCTGGGTTAGGTATTCTCATAGCATAGCTGAAAGACCCAAACAAATACGAAATATTCAATTGCAAAGAATCATATCAATGGGTAAGAAAATTCTGAGAGGGTTTCATATGTGTGATAGTTTTTTTCTTTCATTTTTCTTCCCTTTCTTCCCTCCCTTCCTCTTTCCCTTTCTTCCTTCCTACTTTCCTTCATTCCGTGTCTGTCTTCCTTCATTCCAGAGAATTATATCTTAGAAAACTTCAAACTTCTTAGGAAACTACTTTTGGATAAGTACAAATATGCAAAACTTAAAAATGGTGGTATCCATCATTCTATATAGTGAAGATTACAGGACCAAGACAGAGAAGAATCAAGTTTAAAGCCATTCATGGGTGTTCTGAAAATCTCGTTATCTAAATATCATGCACACTTCTGTTTCAAAATATATTAAATCATCAATTAGCATTTTGTCACCAATTGATATTTATTAAGAACTTAATGGAGGCCTAGCATTTTGCTAGACACAATGCATATTTATTCTAGACAAGTAAACATGAAAATCCTTCCTGTGACCTTTATCAAATGCCATGATTTGTCACCCCACATGAAATCTAAATATTCTTTATCCAGAGTTTAATTAACTCTTTGTCATCGAAAGCATGTGTATGGTTGAAGAGACAAAATGCAGAGCTATGAGTAGGGCAGGCGAGCTTTGATTTTAAATCTCACCATTAGCTTGCACTATGACGTAGCTGCATTTTCCTGGGACAAAGATATCCAAATTTTACCCGAAGATAATATCATTCATGACCTCTTTCTCCCAGCTTTTTGCTTCCTCCACTAGGGTTCTGAGGAAATCAAAGGGAAAGCAAATATAAAATATATTCAACCTCTAGCTACTTCTCACCTCTCTGGTGCCCTGCTCCCAGCCAGTCTTCTCTAACTCTGTCAGAGCAGCAGCCCTCTCAGCCGTCTCCCTGCTTCGGCCCCAGCCGCCTGCAGCCTCTTCTCTGTGGAGTAGGTGGGGGAATTCTCTTAAGAAGGAAGACAGAGCATGTCACACCTCTGTTCAAAAACTCCCCATGTCACTCAGAGCCAGTGGCCCATCTTTGGCCACTCCCTCCTCAGGGCCTTTGCACATGCCGTTCCCTGTATCTGGAGGGCCTCTCCTACCTCCATGGTCAAGGCTCACCCTGCCAGGTCTAGTATCACTTCATCAAAGAGGCTTTCACGAACCAGCCTCCCAGCAGCCCCTCCCCACCACCACTGCACTCCCTGAAAGGTTTTCTCCATGTCACTTATGACCCACCCAAGACATTCTATCTGTGTATTGGCTTACTGTCTGTCTGCCCCACTTGAATGAAAGTTCTATGTGGGCAAAAAGGCTTGTCTATTTTATGCACTACTGTATCCCCAGTGCCTGGAACTGTACCTGGTACAAATGTGGTTTTTTTTGTTTTGTTTTGTTTTTTTGAGACAGGTTCACACTCTGTCACTAGGGCTGGAGTGAAGTGGAAATATTTAATGAATTAAAAATCAAAACCACCCGTCTTCAGTCAGTGCTTCTGTTTTTCTAACCCATTGAAAGGAATATGGGTAGACCCAATCATGAACAATGCTAAGCAGATTAGGATTCATCCAGACTTCTTTATATCCAATTTCTAATAAAAAATATCTACTTAGGGTTCTTTGATTAGGTTTCTAATCACAAAATATTTTTGATAAAAAGTGTATACATGCAGTATACATAAAAGTGCAGGCAGATGTACTAAACATGTACAACTAACTACAGATATATCTAAATAAAACTTATATTTACAAACTCAATCCATTCTCTGAGGTCTAGGCAATATTTTGCTAACCTGCTAGAGGGTTGGTTAAATATCAGTTAATCTCTTGATTTCTCTTTCTTTCTACTAGGTGAACTCACTCACAGCAGGTCTCCTGTTTCTGTCTACCTGCATGGGTGTTGAAGATAAGCATACACCCTCTCTGTCCAAGAGAAACCTGACACAAGCTACATTTTATGTTTTTCTAGTAGCTCAATTTAAAAAGTCAAAGGAAAGAGGTGAACTTATATAATTTTAATAATATATTTTATTTAACCCCATATATCTAAAATATTATCATTTTGACAAGTAATCAGGATTAAAAGGATTAATTAGATATTTGACATCCTTTTCTGTGCTAAGCCTTCAAAATCCCATGTGTATTTGACACTTACAGCACATCTCAATTTGGACACATTTCAAGTACTCAGTGGGACTAATGGCTACTGTATTGGATGGCACAAATACAGACTTCCTCTTTAACTGCCTCAGTGGCCCATGTTAATAATCTTGCTATTCATTCATTTAAGCAAAACAAATTTTTGAGTGCTTGCCATGTCTCAGGAACTGTTCTAAGACTTAGGGTACAAACAAAACAGACAGATTTTCCTTCCTGTCCAGAATTTATATTCTAGTCAGGAGACATAAACCATTACCAAAATAACAGCAAAATATTTGTAGCAGGTAAGATGCTGGGCAGTGTCGTGGAGATGGGTGACAGGGAGTGCCTGTGGCGGGGAGGATGGTCCTAGGAGAGGCCTCATGGATGTAGACCGTCCCTGAGCAGCCTGAGGAGATGAGGGAGCAGGCTCAGGGACATGGGGAGCAAGAGGGCTCTAGGCAGAGAGACAGCCAGGGCAGAGGCCCTAAGGTGGGAGTGTCCTTGGAGTGGCCAGGGATGCCCAGGTGGTTTGTCTGCACATTCAAGTTTGAAAAGTGCTGCACTGTCTAGACCGTTTAGTCTTAATCCTCTCTGAATTTCTCCACAATAATGTTTTAATGGCGTAAAACAGTAACAACTGTTTCTTATTGTTCATGATTGACTGGATTCCACTGGGTGATTCTTCTGCTCCCCATGGTGTCACCTGGGGCTGCAGTCACCTGAAAGCTCATCTGAAGGGCTGGAATGGCCAAGATGGGTCATGTACATCGCTGGCAGTGGCATTGGGTTAATTCCGTCCCACGTTTTGTCGGCTGGGTGGTACAACCATCTGGGAGTTTGACTGGCCTGGATCACCCCCAAGATGGCCCCTCACATGGCTGACAGCTGAGAGCTCACCTGGTGTTGTTAACTAAAGAGCCTCAGTTCTCCCCCATGTGGACTCTCCATGGAAGTTGGCCTTCTTAGAGTGTGGCGGCTTTGTTCCAAGAGGGAGCTTTCCAAGAGATAAAGCTGCAGATCTCTTAAAGCCCAGCCTCAGAAGTTACCCAGAGACTCATTGCCACATTCTATTGGTCAAAGCAAGTAACAAGGCCAACCTAGACTCAAGGGGAGAAGAAATAGACTATCTCCTGATGAGAAAAGTAGCAAGAAATTTGCAGCCATGTTTAATCCATCCCAAAAGAGAATAATTCACATACATTGAGCAATTATCATATAAGTACTATTATCCAATTTAATCAATTCTAAACCATGCATTTTTAAATTTTTTACTTTGAAATAATTATAAAGTCACAAGAAGTTATTAAGATAGTGCAGAGAGGTCCTATATATTCTTTACCCAATTTTTCTCAATGGTTAGACCACATATAATTTAAGTAAAATATCAAAGCCAAGAAATTGACATTTGTACAATGTGTAGGTGTGGTTCTGTCATTTGAAAACTGAATAACTGACATTTATTGAGTGATCACCATGTAAGTACTATTACCACATTTCATCAATTTTTAGATGCACATGTTTTCACATTTAACTTCTCTGAAATGAGAATGTCTTACAATCAAACATTATTAGAAGCATCATTTTTCTTTTGTTGGTGATACATAAAATAATGGTATATCCTACAGTATCTATATATGGTGTCTTAGATTCAATAAAACATTATATTAGCCCATTTTACAGATAAAGAAACTGAGGCATGAAGTGGTTAAGAAACCTGCCCTAAGTCACACAACCAGCAGGGCTACTGATGGAAACTCAAGGACAGAATTCAAACTCAAATGCTTAACCTATACTACCTTGAAAGGTAATCATAACAAGACTAAACATAGCATTTTCTATATTTAGCATGGCTTTGGTGAAGTTTAGTGAAAAATATGTAACTATGAGACAAACAAACACCTATTCTCTGGGTCTAGACCTACACTAACCTACACTATACTATGCTTAACCTACACTATATCACCTACAGAGAGTTAGCATTCCATACATTTTGTGAGTATATCTTTTTTGATCATGAAACAGTATGAATTAGAAAGTTCACAGAAGCAACAAACTCAATAGATTTTTGATTATAAACTCTAAACAACAGTGTGCTGCACTTATGTAACTGGTCATTGAACAAGGGACTGGTACATCCTCTGCTTTCTAATGCAATAAAACTGCTTTCTTTAATAGAACTCATTCGTTCTGCTCTGGATTTAATCAATTCTATGCAAGGATTAAAAATTGAATAGGACAAAATGAAGAAAATAAAAAGGAGGTGATTAGATTGATTTTTATATATGATGGAAATCATGCAAATTCTGGAAACAAATAGACCACCTATGGGTTGAAAAAAATGATTTTAATCGTAAAGCTGTTTCCACCACTTCTTACAAATAATACACTTTTTATGCACTACCAGAAAATGCAAAAAAGAAATAAAGGATTTCTCCAGTGGTAGGTTGGAGCTAAATATGATGCTTACTACATAGACCACGTCCAAGAAAAGAGGAAATTAGTTTAACCAGATGGGATATATACAAATACAATTACAGTTCACAAGTTTAAACTTTGCTCCCCAGGCAGCTCTTTGAAATCCTAATCTCCAACTTGGGGCTAACAACCAAAAACCACTTGTCATCACTCAAGAAAGCAGGGTTTGGATGCCAACTGCCTTGCATTCTAAATTCAACGCCAAATGGCCTACCTGGTTTAAAACATACTCATTCTTCTTTTCATAATTCTTTCTTTGATATGAGCTATTTTGTGGGTCAATAAATGTAGCAAAATCCAAAGAAGTTTAGGTCTGTTGATAAGGTAAAGGCAACTATCTATACCAACTGGGAATTTGTTGATCTAGATTTGACTAATCATCATTCCTGCATAATCGGTAACATCTTGTTTAGGCTTGTGTGGTCCCATAATATACTTGAAACAAGAAAGAATGATTTTACCAACTTAACCAAATTAAAAGGGGCCTAATACATAGGAATTTTCTCAGAGTCAAGGTTCAGTTTATAGAACTTGAAATAAAGAAGGTGGCAGAGGATGTAATAGAATAGCTACCATTTATCTAGCACTTAAAGCCACATTATTTCATTGAATTCCTGCCATAACCCCCGAGGTAAATACCATCATTCCCATTTTACAGATGCAGAACTCTATTTCAGAAAGGTTAATTTATCTAATAAACTAATAACTAATAAAAGGCAGATCAGGCTTCAACCTGTTCTATCATATGTGGCTCAACTATATATGTAATTATTTCTAAACATATAAATATGGATTTCAAAACATATCTGGCCCCAGGGATTTGGGGTAAGGGATTGCTGGCTTGTGTTTTATTCAGATTCCCATTTAAGTCTCCACGTTTCAGGAGTTAGATTTCAGTGACTTGGAAAGTCCAGCCATGAGGTAATAGGGCTCATTTTCTGCTATGGGCTCACACAACTGTGGTATTTTGCAGAACTTGCCTAGTTGGGATTAACTGCATAAAGGCAGTGCCCACCAACACAGAGATGAATCTTTTTATATTTTAGCAAGACAATACAGTGTATATAGTATCTATTATTAAGTCCCTCAGCAGAGCCTGGGGTAGCATCCTATAATCAAACACATTAAAATTTCTGCAGCAAAATGTATGAATATTCACCCTAAATGAGAAAAAGACTATACGTAGCCTCAGGATAATTGAAGTCAAATTTTCTTAACAAATCACTGACAAAAAAAACACTTTAAGTTTTCAAAGCATTTAGATCATAGACTTGTGCATGAAGAATTGTGGATCTATATATTACACACTTCTTTGCCTTTTAGGATTCTAAATGATCCCTGTCACTGGCTCCAAAAAGCTCTCGCTTTTACACAAGACCACTTTTCTAAACAGGATAAATATTCCCTTCCCCCCTTTCCCTACAAATAGGTAGTGTGTTCTGCTTCTACTCTATGGGGTCCCTTTTCTGGGCTGTGCAGCTCAGCTGTGCTCAGCCCTCTGTGAGATCATGAGAACTCCGAGTGCAGGGACTGTGCAATCTGCTTTTGACTTTTCTGGAGTTTCCCCCCAATAAATCCTATTTCATCTTTACACCTTCTAGTGCCAGTGGTGTGTGTCTCTGTGGCCTTTCTGCACAAGACCATAGAACCACTCAGCTGGAAGGAACTGGAAAGTTCCTCTAGTCTAATTCCCTGTGATATCAGCCTCCAAGATGTCCCCAGTGGTGCCTACTGCCTGGCATTAACACCCTAGTATAGTTCCCTCCAACATTGTACCAGTGTTAGTTCCTGTGACCAAGAGAATACAGAAGAAATGATACATCACTTCAGAGATTAGGTTATAAAAGACACTATGCATTGCTTGCTCTTTCTCTCTCTCTCTCTCGCTCATCACTAACTCCACAGGAAGCCAAGTGACAATGTCATGGGGACACTCAAGCAGCCCTATAGAGGGTCCATGTGGTGAAGAGCTAAGGCCTCCTGCCACATGAGTGAACCATCTTGGAAGCAGATCCTCCAGCCCCAGTCAAGCCTTCAGATGACTGCAGCCCCAGCTGACATCTTGTCTACAACCTCGTGGGAGACCTTGAACCAAAACCACTCACCTAAAGTGCTCCCCAATTACCAACCCACAGAACCTGCAAGATAATAAGTGTTTGTTGTATTAAGCTAGTAACTTGTGAGAGTATTTTATTACACAGCAATACATAACTAATACACTCCCCCATTTCACAGATGAGGAGGAGATGATGTCTTAAAAATAACAGGAGATGCTCCAGGACCCTCCCAGTCCTATGACTCCAAGGGACGGCACAGCTCACTCTGTTTATGTGGAGTGGGCAGGAGACTTCTTAATTTTCTCATTTCCCAGAATCTTCTGTTTTCTCACATTGATACTGGAAGCCCCTGGAAAATCTGGCCAATAACTCAGCCGTGAAAAGAAAAGTTTGGCACAGATGTCCTGGTTCTGGAGGGAGTCTGCCCACTCGCTAAATTCCCCAAAATAGCCCTCGTTTGTGGGTTTGTTTTTCAAGAGATCATTCTTGTTTTTTCCTATAAGGGCAAGACTTTCTAGACTGCAGTTGTCAAATCAGGAGAAATGAGAAAGCATTTAGCCTCTTTCCTTTCCCTGGTGTTGAAGAGCATGTTCTTAATGACCTAGCCACTGTCTCAGGGGGTTTATGGCGGCATTGACTAGGTCCTAGCCTGTGAGATTGCATCAGACCCCAAAGCTGCAGCTGTCCCCCTGGTTAGGTTACTTGATTAATGATTCTGTTCCCTGCTCTAATGCTGTCTTCTCTTCCCAGCTGCAGTTTACATACAGGATGCATTTCCTCTCTGAAGCCCCCATCTGCCTCTCATATTTCCGTATGTCATGTGCTTCTGTATTTTAGGTACAGATGGAGACATTAGTCATGTAATTCGTCACATGGGAAAATTCACAGGCTGGTTATTTTATTTCAGTTTAAGTATTAATTTCTACCTTTGCTGCTGGTAGAAAAATTCAAAAACGTCAATGAGAATTGTAGGTAAAATATCTACCTCCACTGACTATTACTGGATTCTTCCTTTTAAGGTTAAAGTGAGGCATGATACATCCAAAAATTATAGAAAAATACACAAACCTAGTATGGTAGATTTATTGCAACAACAGCCCCAATTCTTCACCCTTTCACCCTTTGATCTGCAACTTTGCTGTGCCTCTTTCTAAACAAGTAGTGTCTATTTCTCATCTCTTGAGTCTAGGCTGGCCTTGTGACTTGCTTCGACCAATAGAATGAGGCAGAAATGACTGTGTACCATTTCCAAGCCTTGGCCTCAAGGGGTCTTGAAGCTTCCACTCCCTCTCTTAGAACCTTGCATCCACCAAGTGAACATGCCCAGGCTAGCCAATGAGCAGCTGACAGCCAGCCAACCCCCAGGCACATGAGAAAGCTCAGCCAAGATCACAGAGCCACCAACTTGACCTAGATCTGACTGCAAATGTGTACATAAACACAGCAAAAATAAAGTCATCCTATAGACTCTTGAGCAATAATAAATGGTTGGTTTTTACACCACTGAGTTTTGGGGTGATTTGTTATACAGCATTATTGTAGCAATAGATAATTGATTTATATAGGCTAGTATTTTTAAAAATTTTTTTCCCTCCCTCCCCAGCATTCCCCTGGTATTTTTTTTTTTTGCGAGTGTATTGTGTGGCATACTTAGGCCCTAAGCAGAAGCCAGGCTATGAGAGGTTTTCCAGAGAGGGTGCTTTCTATGTCCTGTCTGGAGTGTCTAAGCCTGGCTAACTATCTGAGATCCGAATAAAAGGAAGGGCCTGGGGTACTGCCTATCAGTGTACAGACTTCCAAATAGTTGTTCTGTTTCCAGCACAGTGCCACCACCCTTAACTGGGTTTTGTGTCCTTCCAGAGTCCAATCGCACTGATTCAATATTTCTAGAGTAAAAACCTCCTACCCTTTACTGGGGGTCTAATTGCTTCTTATGGAGATATTTAACAAATCTGCTTACTTTCAGCTGCACTTGCCTCCCAGTTCCAGAGGTGCCTGGTTACACCAATGCCTTAGCATTTGTGGGGGGCTCTTGTTCTGACTTGAGTTGATTTTCAGCTTTCTCTACTGCCAGGTCGTAGTTCTCCGGTCAGAAGAGGCAAGAGCCTTCAGGCAGAGCAAACCGTCAGCCTTCCTTCCAGAAAGCACTGGGCATCTGCACGAGGTAGGGAGGCAGGGAGAGGCTTTATTGCCTGGGTTTCCCAAGGTCATGGGCAAGGATGACCCACAGGTCGAAAGAGGATTGATTGCACTTGGAGTTTTTCTTACACTGAAGCAATCTAAGGAAAGATAACAATGGAAGAGATAGCGTCTTTCAATTTACCTTCAGCAGCATTTTCAGTGACTAGCAGAAAAAATGCTAAATTGAAGCTGATGAACAAAGGCCTACTTTGATGAAACTTCCCAACCATTCGCAGCTTATATCGTCCCAATTCTATCCCAAAGGCCTAAAGTTCACTTATGCCCTAAAACTATCAAAGTGTATTTTGGTGCCTGAGTTTTTCCAAAAGTTAGTCATGATTAGATTCCATGTGGGGACTATTACCTGCTTAGTATTTTCATTAAGTATTATTCTTGCTCGTGGTTTTCTTAGTCTTTCTTCAAAACTATTTCCTGAGTACTATGCTGGAAAATAGCCAAAGAAACAAAGAAACAAAAAAACAAAGAAAAATGTTCATGGTCATTGCAAAGTATAAACAAGTCCTTAACTCTGTCTTGTCATTCTTCCCCCAGACTTCTTTTGCCACTGAATTTGGTTTCTCAAATAATCATTTTAAAGTAAATGGGGCTGGGCACAGTGGCTCACGCCTGTAATCCTAGCACTCTGGGAGACCAAGGCAGGAGGATCACTTGAGCCCAGGAGTTTGAGGTGGCAGTGAGCTATGATGATACCACTACACTCTACCTGGGACGACAGAGCAAGACTCTGTCTCAAAAACAAAAACAAAAAAAAAAAAAATAAGAAAAAAGTAAATGGTATATGAAGAGGAAAATATGTATCACAATAAGATAATCAGACCACCTCTTGAAAGAGAGACAAATTGTTTGGGATCAATTATGCAATGTTATTACAGTGGATGCACTCTTGATGTTCCATAGATTTTTGCTTAGTTGTCCCAGAGACCTACGCCACAAGGTCTGATGAGACTTTTTCCCCTAACCACTCTCTATGCACAGTCCTCTGACCCCATTGCAGTGTTTGTTTGCAGTGTTTTCTTAGGTAGGTAGAAATGTTGTTTTTTTGTTCATTTTGCTTTTTTATACATTTGGCAAATACTACTATCTTGTCTTCCTCAGTGATCTGTGTCTGGGTCCTACCTCAGCTTGTAACCAGAGTTGATGTTTTAATTGTCCTTGTAAATTCTAACCCCATTTCAGAATGCAGGCTACTCATTTTGTACTTTTTCTTTTATTAAAGATGAGTGAGGGGTAGTTTGATAACATTTTTCAAGATTGGGGTGATTAAAATGCTTATGCTATATTTCCTCCCTGCCTTAATACATAAAGTATTCTAGATGGCTCCCTAGATTTACTGAGATGAAATAGATATAAAACTTAAAACTCAGGGCTTGCAAAAATGCACATGGAGGCCAGGTGCCATGGCTCATGCCTGTAATCCTAGCACTCTGGGAGGCTGAGGTGGGAGGGTTGTTTGAGCCCAGGAGTTTGAGGTTGCAGTGAGCTGTGATGACGCCACTGCACTCTACCCAGCATGACAGAGTGAGACTCTGTCTCAAAAAAAAAAAAAAAAAAAACAAAAACAAACAAAAAAAAACGCACATGGACAAAACCAGGAGGAAAATAGAAAAAAAATTATACAGGCTCCACTCCTAAGATGAACCAAAAATTTGGCTCTAAGCTTTCTGATGGCCCACTCAAAAAAGGAAAATATAGTCAAGTGTTTGATTCATATTGTCTAAGAAATAAAGCCTGCCAGTAATTCTGAGGAAGTAAAGTTTCTCCTAGCACATAGATCTAAAAGAACATTTCCATGCAGGTCTTCACATGGAGCACATCTTCATCACTTCTAGAATAAATGTAATTGCTGCTGTGCTAGAGGCATTTATTAAAAGAGCCCTCTGTCTGAAGCTAACAAGTGTGAATATCAATGCACTTCCCAGCAAAGGCAATTTTTCGCATGGGCATCCAACAATGTGATCTAAATACTCAGCTCTCCAGTAGTCCACCAGGAATAAAAGTGTGGCGTGTCCAGAGCTGAACAGTCACCTCATCCTTAAAATAAAATTCCCTTAGTATTTATCTCAACAGAGCTTTGTCTCTTCATCATAATGCTCTGGAGCAGGGAATATCAGTAGACAGCTCTGCAAAGGCTAAGTAAAAGGATATCAGCTTAATTTCCAATGTGAACCTATCAAGTTTGTTAAAAAGAATGTCAGGAGAGTGAGAACTGGCTCTCACAGTGGATTCTTATGAGAATAGAGTCTTTTAAAATATAGTTTTGTCTTGATAAGTCCTAAAGGATGAAAAAATCTGCATAAGGTTCTTCCCAACCCTATGATGTGATGATTGTGACAATTCATTTCCATTTTGTGGAAACATAAGACTATTTTGTGATGAAGCTTGACTCCTCCTGGGCATGTAAAGGAGGGGAAGGAAACACATTAGAAAAGGTGGCTCCTGGCCAACCCATAGGTAAATTTCATTTAGGGGCCAGCTCAAGTTCCATAAGACAAGAATCAAATTTGCAACCATCTCTTTGAGGTTTTGTGGGAACCAAGAATTCCAGAGCCCAGAGAGATGGGAGATCGTCCTGGAAATAGACTCTTCACTGAGTCTTGTTTCCATTCCATAATGGAGAGTTCCCTGGGGCTCCCTTTCCTCATGATTTTAGAGCTGGAGGAGGAGCTTAATAAGCACCTTTCGAGTTCAAACTTGGACATTTCATGGCCCTTTCCCACAGAAGAGCTAACCCTTGGAACAAGATTTTTGGACATTCCATATATGCCTCCAGAGACCAAATGGCCCAAAACAAATGCAATAGATCTCTCTAATGACCAAATCGAATCTACCAATTATTTCCAACCTCAACAAAACCAAAATGCATATTACACCAACAATTCTGGCTAGATAAAAGAAGACCAGCCATCTCCCAGTTTCTCTTGCCTACAATCTCTACCACCTGGAATCAATCTATATGAGATCAAATTACCAACTAGTCAAAGAAATCTTCAAATTATAGGTGGGACATGACAATTGTGCATATAAGTCTTAAAGCAATGTGGAAAATGGGCTGCCCAAATCTGGCCAGAGTGACTTGCTGAGAACATTATTACTACATGCCCAGCCTCTCATTGTTCATCCATAAGAGGAATATCTTTGAGGTGAACTTGTTAATTGTCTTGGGTCAGGTTCCCCAGAAGCAGAGCCTAAGATGGTAGTTTTTGGGTAAATAATTTATTGGGAGCTGCTTGCAGGAGAAATCTGTAAGGGAGTGAGGAAAGTAGGACTGGGAGAAAGCAATGGTGTGGTTTCAGGAGAAATCAAGGAGCTCTGGAGCATAAACAGCATAGCAGAGTCCGTTCCATCTTGAGGCAAGGGAGCTTTGGTAACCTGCACTGATCATTCAATTTCAGGTGTGAGCTCTTAGCTACAGCAGCTGTAGCAGTTGAATGAAAGAAACCCCAGAGTATCAAGCAAGACATCAACAGCAGCTGCTAAACCAGCACTTCTCAAACTTGAGTGAGCACCAGGATCCTCTGGAGCACTTGTTAAATACAAATTGTTGCACCTCACCCCCAGAGTTCCCAATTCAGTAGGTCTGGGATGAGGCCTAAAAATTTGCATTTTCCAGGAGATACTGATGGTGCTGGTGTAGGAACATGTTGATGAGCCAGAACGTGAATGCCAGACTCTTTCTCCCCATCTGAAAAGAGTCAGAAAAGAGCAACAACACCTGAAAATACTTGTTTGAGTTTCCTTTGCATTACAAAAAGAGGAAGCAAAAAGAGTCATTGCTCTCATGCTAGATGCTCTCTGTCATCTGATACAATCACAGTTCCTGGAATCTTGTGAAGTGGAATCATCAATCGCCAGGCTGACTCGGAGGGCCTGACCGATCACAAGACTGGGGCACCCCCCATTCACTGAAAGGCTTTATTTTAATCCTCGGGGACTTCACATGGAAATCCTAATGGTTTCTTCAAAGCCATATGGTCTATTGTATGAAAGCATACTTGGAAATCCTTAATGAGTGGATTAGGCGCACAATGGACTGCATCACATAAATGGAGACACTCCTGTTTAAAAATTAATAAACTGCATAATTGAGAAGGAGCACTGCAGTGCAGACCTTGAAGGTCCTCATGAAATAGAAACTACTATGCGTCCCATCCCTTTATTCTTCATGTTGATGAAGGAAAGTCACACGATGTGCATGGAATGCAGATTTTTTCTTTATTTAGCCATTCGGTTGGACCTCAATTTGTGTGTGTGTGTTCAGGGAAACAAATAGTGACAATAAATGTCTATTATGTGCTATGTGAAAACAGCCATGTGCAAAGTGTGATGAAGAAAAAGAAAGCAGGATAAGGAGAAGCAGGCTTCAAGAGGGTTGGAGAGCATTGGAGGCCAAGGCAGGAAGGAGTTGTTCTCTTATATGAACCAGTGCATCAAGCAGGACCCTCAGATATGGTGAACTTTGAGCAGAGCCCTAAAGGCAGTGAGGGGTGAACTCTGTGGCTGTAAGGAGGGACAGTGTTCCAGGCAGAAGGGACAACAGTATACAGCCAGTGGAGTCCTCAAAAAACAGCAAGGAGGCCTGGGGGCTAGAGCAGGGTGAGTGGGAGGTCGGGGGAGGGTGAAAGGAGAGCAGGGCAGATGGTGGGAAGGAAGGAGGGCAGAACATGCTGGAGCTTCACTCTAAGTGAGGAACTCCTGTAGGGTTTGGGGCACAATAGTGATATGACCTGATGCTCTTATGCTATTTTTTTTCTTTAGAGACAGGGTCTCACTCCGTTACCTAGGCTGGAGTACAGTGGCATCATCATAGCTCACTGCAGCCTCAACCTCCCAGGCTCAGGGGATCCTACGGCCTCAGCCTCCTGAGTAGCTGGGACCACAAGTGCACACCACCATGCCCAACTAATTTTTTTATTTTTTACAGAGATAGAGTGTTGCTATGTTGCCCAGGCTGGTCTCAGACTCCTGGCCTCAAGCAGTCCTCCCACCTTGACCTCCCAAAGTGCTGGCATTACAGGTGTGAGCCACAGCGCCTGGCCTGATGCTCTGTTGAAAGGATTCTATATGGAGAATACATTGTAAAGGGGGAAAGGAGGAAACAGGAGACCAGCGGGAAGACAAGAATCTAGGCTACTAAGATGTTATTTAACTGGCTGGTACTCTTGGAGGTAAAGAGAAGTGTCATCCATATTTTGGAGGTTGCTAATGATCTGTGTAGGATGTGAAAGAAAGAAAAGAATCGGGGATGAATCCAATGTGTTTTGTCTGAACTACTGGAAGAATGAAGCTGCCATTTGCTGAGATTTAGGAAAGTGAGGGGGCCCACCATGTGAAGGGTGGGGTAGAAAACAAGGGTTTAGTCAGGAATATTCTAAATTTGAGATGCCTGTTAGACACCCATGCGGGGATGGCCATATGCATCCGGAGTCCAGAAGAGAGGTCTAAGTTGGAGACACAATACTGAGCGGCATCAACTACATACTCCACTCTTTCGAAACAATCATGTATTCTAAGCTCCAATGTTAAGTAACATGTTCTAGCCAGGAAGATCTAGATTTGTAACAGTAAATTTTTCTAGTTAAGATAAGCTGTAAACCAGTAATATATAAAAGCATGATGGTTTTAAACAAACCATCTTCAAATAAAACTGTGGGTGCAATTTTTCAGCCAGGAAAAGCATACCCCAATAATACTGTGAAGGTCAAATTACACGGTTGGTAAGCTAGACCCCAGGAATAACTAGCCTCCTCCACCCACACCTCCATGCCTTGCTTTTCATTCTTTTTGGTATAAACTCAGGAGTGGAATTGTTGGGTCATATGGTAATTCTATATTTAACTTTTTGAGGAACTGTCAAACTGTTTTCCATGTTGGCCATACCATTTTGCATTCCTAAAAGTAGTGTGCAAGGGTTCCGATTTCTCCACATCCTCACCAGCACTCGTTATTTTTCGTTCTTTTGATTACAGTCATCCCAGTGTGTTTGAAGTAGTATCTCACTGTGGTTTTGATTTCCATTTCCCTAATGACTAATGATATTGAGCATCTTTTCAGATGCTTGCTACCATTTTTATATCTTTGGAGAAATGTCTGTTCAAGTCCTTTGTCCATTTTTTAGTTGGGCTGCTTGTCTTTTTTTGTTGAGTTGTAAGAGTTCTTTATATATTCTGGATTCTAGACTCTTATCAGATATATGATTTTCATATTTTTCTTCTATTCTGTAGGTCTTCTCACTTTCTTAATAAATGTCCTTTAACGAACAAAAGTTTTTAATGTTGATGAAGTCCAATTTCACGAATCCTTACCATATGACCCAGCAATTCCACTCCTGAGTTTATACCAAAAAGAATGAAAAACAGGGACTCAAAGAGATATGTGCACAACAATGTTTATAGTAGCACTATTCACAATATCCAAAAGCTGGAAACAATCCAAATGTCTATTAAAATATGAATGGATAAACAAAATGTGGTATACACATATGATAAATATTATTCAGCCATAAAAGGAATGAAGTACTGACACATGCTACAATATGGATGAACCTTGCAAGCACTGGGCTATGTGAAAACAGCCAGACACAAAATATCACATATTATATGATTCCATTTAAATGAAATATCCAGAATAGGTAAACTCAGAGACAGAAAAACAGAATGGTTTTTGCCAGGGGCTAGGGGAGAGGGAAGAATAGGGAGTGACTGCTTAATGGGTACAAGGGTTGGGGGTGATGAAAATATTTTGGAACTACATAGAGGTTCTGGTTATACAGCAAAGTGAATGCTCTAAATGTCACTGAATTATTCACTTTAAAATGGCTAATTTTATATTATGTGAATTTCATCTCAGTTTTTTTTTTTTAAAAAAACCTAAAAATTAGAAAGGATCAATGAAAGAAAGAGTTTTCAAAAGCAAATGTTGCAGGGAAGACCTGCATCTGCAGCAGGGAGCTATTCTTCCATAAGTGCTCAGAAATAAGCCCTGGACATCTCTGATACAAACTCTAAGTGAACAAAACAATCTTCTTTATGCCAGAAAAGCCAACACTTTCCAAAAATGCAAGCATGGAAAAAAGGTGACTGTTTCCCTGATTTACATCTATTGCATTTATATATTGCATTGCTTACCATGGTTGAAGTGTTTTGAAAATAACTTATAACCAACTAAACAGAATAGGCTGATTCCTTGTTTACCAGGAAGAGAATGAAGGGGACTGAAAGGCAGAACTGAGCAAACTGTGCCTTTGAAAGCACAGACTGTACAGGGAGAGACGTGGCTGCTATTTTCAGCCTTGTGTGGGTGTGAGGATAACAGGCCTCTGGAAACAGCTGTTTAACAACAGACTGTGAGAGTCTCCCAGGACTCAAAGACCCACCCTCGCCAGTGAACCAAGGGAAAGTTTATGAGAGCCAGGGGAGTTCAATGCATTTTGAAAAATCTGAACTGGGGATTCAACACCAGGGTTTGAATGAGCTGCAGGATTTAGCAAGGCTTTGCCGCCTCTGTTCAAAAGAACAACTCCAGGAAACTGAAAAGCCAAACCAGAAACAGACATGATGTACTTTCCGGAAGAATGACTACCCTCAAAGCCACTTCTGCAGGGATCCAGCCTCCCTCTGAGGGCCTGACAAACTGCCTGCTTCTGGAAGAAAACAAGCTTGGGTGGAGGGACAATTGACTCCTGTGCAAACTTTTGTTTCAGCATCCAGCATCAAAAGCAAACTCTTTGTTACAATGAAGGAAAGAAGATGGTTTGAAGACTGAACTTGCTTTCCTTTTTGTTTTAATGAATCCTGATATACACTTTTCAAAGCTTGTTCCCATGCATTGGAAAGTAAAAACAGCCCATTTCCACCCAGCTACAGAGAACACACTATAAATAGAACCCAAATGGTGGTTCACGAAAAGCTGGGTGACAAGTTGAACCATATCTTTTTGTTCTTCCTACAAAAACCTAATGTCCTAGACATAATCAGAGTAAGGAAGAAGACTTGTAATTTAAGGTATAATTAAAAGTGCTATATATTTAGGTATATTCTGGTGAACATTTTTAGTATTTATTCATTCTATCATTCATTCAACACACATACATATGTATTTATTGCTTACAGCATGTTAGGCATCATGCTAGGTGGGGGAATACAGTGGTGAGCAAAACAGACACCTCTGCCTCAGGGAACAGGTGACACACCCAGTTTCGGGCTGAGAAGGAGGGGGACATTTTCCATCAATCAAGTTTAAGGTCTCATTCTCCAATCTTTCTTTTCTGTTCTAAAATTAAACTCTATCCATGATTAAATACAGTTGGGACCACTCCCTAGAAATATGGTCCCAAAAAATCATCAGAATAGTCTAATTATACATTTTCCAAGGTCAGGAAGATTCAGAGTTAAATAATGGCAATGGTCCAGGCTGAACTAGAACTCAGACTTTCAGATTCTTATTGCAGTCTCAGGTTCTCCACCCTGGATCTCCTGCAAACAGCTCCTAGAACAAGAACACACACAGATCCTCCCAAACAAACAGTAACGTACAGTTAAATTAAATGAGAAAATTAGCAGCTGATTCCCTAGAAAACTGTGAAGTCTGCACAGAACTAGCCCCGCTAAAAAAAGCACTCAAATTATATAACTAAAATGCATGCGATTTATACAATCAAATGGGAATCCAGGGAGTTCCCAGTAAAATCTAGTTTCTTGACCACAGTTAAAGCCTTCCTCAAAAACAACAGGCACCACTTTTCCTTTTGCATAACTAAAAGGAATAGTTTTCTCAAAACGAAGGGATAGTCTGCCTCGAATGCAAATCCACATCTCTCAGGTAGCAAAATACATCCCCCAACATCTAGCCACCCATTTTCTCAGTATTTGCTCTTCAAGGTTCCCCAAAGCTGTAATTAAAGTCCAGTCTTACCCAGGATCACCTTGTTATACTGGTTTACAAAATTTGAGGGTGGTGCAAAGCTGAGTGTGGGTTGGGGGCATGATCAAAATAAATCTTGACAAGCTGGATTCAGGCACCAATGCTACACGGATGACAGAAAACTGCCAGCTCAGGGTCCTTGACTTCAGCTGGAAAATATCAACCTCAAAGGGATCAGACTTCGAAGCTGTCACTTAGCAACCATGCATAAGACTTGGGGTCTAAATTGACAGTAAACTCCACATAAAATAACAACTTAATGGAAAGGCCACAACTTTTAGGCTTACAGAATAGGGCTCCCATCCTCCTCTAACCTTTCTCATATTTAGTTTCTTTAAACAACAACATTATAATAGCCATTTGAGAGCATTTTCTCTCTCTTCAACGCTTGAGAAATAGAAAGCATTTTCTACATCTTAGTATTAAATTAAAATATTGAATATTTGGGACAGGGTGGTGGAGAGGCCAGTTGAACAACAGCCAAATAGTTTACCACAGTAAACAACTGACCTTCCTAAATGTAGATTTCGGGACTCTCGGAGAGCTCTGAGACAGGGTTGCATGGGCTGCAGAGACCTCATTCAAAACAATTTGTGTAGAAAAAAATAAACAATAGAGACATTCAAGATACAATCTTATTTTTACAACGGGCAATAAATATGTATGATTGTCTTATTGACTTTCACTCAAAATAGAACATTTATGTTTTGGAATTGTTGGGGCCAAGGGAAAAGTGCCCTCAGAAGGTTCACTGAAAAATCAACTCAAGATACAGCAGATTAATGAGAGAAAAGCTATCCATATTTATCGTAATATGTATACACAGGAACCCTGAGAAATGAAGATTCAAGTCCTCAGTGAGGTACAGAGGCTTCTAAAGAATGGAGGCTTGAAAGCAGAAAAGTAGGTTTGGGAGGGAGACAGGAAGAAGCTTGATCAGCCAGCAAAGGTGGCCTTGATATGTAAGTGGAACCTTACAGGTAGCAGCCTCCCAGAGAATAGATGCTACATGTTTCTTTGCAGACATTTAAAGGCATCGGGGCTGATCTCAGTGAATCTCTTCTAGATGGGAAAGGATAGACCTGGCTGCATTCTCTACACACGTAAATTGCCCCCCACAACAGACAGCTTTGCAGTGTTACTTCCATCTGTGAGACTCCTGGCAGCCACCTCAACATACGTCAAAGAAACACATTTTTGGGCTGGGCGTGGTGGCTCACGCCTGTAATCCTAGCACTCTGGGAGGCCGAGGCGGTGGATGGTTCTGAGCTCAGGAGTTCGAGACCAGCCTGAGCAAGAGCGAGACCTCGTCTCTACCAAAAATAGAAAGAAATTAATTGGACAGCTAAAAATATATATAGAAAAAAATTAGCCGGGCATGGTGGCGCATGCCTGTAGTCCCAGCTACTCGGGAGGCTGAGACAGTAGGATTGCTTGAGCCCAGGAGTTTGAGGTTGCTGTGAGCTAGGCTGACGCCACGGCACTCGCTCCAGGCAAGAGAGTGAGACTCCGTCTCAAAAAAAAAAAAAAAAAAAAAAACAAAACACATTTTGGGGTAAAATATTTCTAACTTCCTTCAGAATTTAGTTACATAGAATTCCATTGGTAATCAATTGATGTCAGCTCTGAACCCACAAATGCACACACACATTCTCCTGTTCTTTTAAAAAGAACATGGAATATGCCAGTGTCCAGAGTTTTCTCCTTCATCGTTCTCCTCCTCCTTCCTCCCCTCTTCTTCCTTCTTCTTCTAATGAAATCCATCCCAAAGAAGGACCTTGCATTTGCTGCATTTGTACTCTGCAACAGATACTTAGCCTTTGGTGCAGAGTCCATTTAGGGAAGTTTGCAAGTAGGGAGCAGAGAGCAGAATGGGGCACTGGGGAATCACCTGAACTGACACCTCGCTGGGATGCCAGACAGCTTGGGGCCATTAATCTCCTTGAAGCCGCCCAGCAAGACAAGAATGATGACTGACCATTTACATACCGGGCCGCCTTCCCGTCTGGGTCCTCAGCCTGGATTTATTCCCAGTTGTAAGAAACCCCAGAGGAGGCGATCTCCATCCAATTTATCATGGACAACTGTTCAGATCACCCAGGAAGCCTTCTCAATTTCTCCTTGGCTGGAGGCATGATGGTGATCAAAGACAAAACCTGTGTGCGCAGAGTGACCTCCACTCTGTCCCTAATGGGATGAGCCCAATGATTAGGGTCAGGCCTCCAAGAGGACATGGGGCACCTTTGACAAATTTCCATTTGATGTCTGGACATCCAGAACTCTCAGAGATGACAAGTCAGCTCTAAAGAAACAAAGGCTGGCACTGTGAAACAAAAATGGGTGACATGGCAGTGCCACATCAGTGACCATGCAGTGGGACAGAGTCAGGAAACACGCCCAGTTCTTAAAATCGTGATGACAGATCTGCTGCTGGCAAGAGCTTTCTGATAAAGCAATTAACAGTTCTGTGCATGTGTTTCTTCACCAACTCCATAATCACACCACCTATTTGTCCCAAAGGAGTGATGTCAGGTCAACCCCACAAACAAATTTTATTTTAACACTACTTTTTCATGCTCATAAAGACTTTGTAAGATCTGTACTGGGTAAATCCAAGGCTGTCTAACTACTGAATTATGAAACTGAATTCTCCCGTATATGGTCTCCTAGACCTTAAATGACCTTATTACATTACCCGTGATTTACCAAGCACTTTACTTTTAAAATAATTCTCATTTAACTTCCTCAACAAACTTGAGTGGAAGATCTTTTTAACACCAGTTAAGGTTAGTAAAGTTTACAAAGGCCCAGCCAATGAGTGTAGAGCTGAGATCCAAACCTAATTGGCCTGACCCCAAAGCCTCTAAGACAATAAGGCAAGCCTCCCCCTCGTTTTAATGAAGGGGAGTCTACTTTCCCCTCTTCTGTGGACAAGGACTATAATTTAAAGGGGCCTCACCACCCAGGAAAAGAGATCATTGATCCATACCGCTCAGAATAAAGGCAGGACTCTCTGGTCAGACAGTGTCTTCATTATGACTGTGAAGGAGCTCAGGAAATTTCACCCCAAAATATGACTCCTTGGTTTAAAGAGTATTTTGAATTAAAGGCCCTTAGAGATCAACAGGCCTTTGGAAGGGCCCTTCCCTCTATCTGCCTAAACCAGACTGACCCATCAAAAAGAACAATTAACTTCCCTTTCCCCTCCCCATTATCTCAATATATTGCAGGAAAGAAAATCAGGAATGCAACCAGACCTGACTCAAATCATTTTAAAATATAATACCTGTCTCTCGAGTTTCATTTAATTTGTGAAAAGAATCACTTACAAGTCAATCTGTTTCCCTGATCCATTCATCCTCCCTAGCAACCATTACTGCCCCTAAACAGAATTACCTGAGTTCCTCATCTCCCCACTCCCTTCTAAAAGAAATGTGTAAAAATATCTGGATCCCATTGGGATATTGGGTAATCACTCTATGATTCTCCCCTTGCGCATAGTAAATAAACCTCTTCCTCTTATTAATCTGCCTTAATTGTGAGTTGCTCTTTCAGTGAACTTTCAGGGGAAGGGGGATGTTTCCCCTCACCCCTACAACTGCCACAGACTAGCATCCAGGCACAGATGTGGCATGAGCTGTCTGTAGAAATTTTTCCCCAAAGTTACCAAGCCTACCTTATGGGCTTGGAGATCGCTGATGGTCTCTTTAGGCAAAATTTAACTTAATATTTGGTTTCTTAAAGGTGGCCTAGGAGAAATCAGAGTACTAAACAAAGCCCCCTTCTACTCCCCTGGAGCTAAATCCTCTCAGATCATGTCTTAGCAGCCTTGCTTTTGACCCCTCAAATTCTTTTACTTGAAGTCTTTTGGATGCAAGAGACAGATGCTCCCTTAGCTTGCAAAAATAAGAAAGGTTTGATATTGGAATACACCTGGATCAGGTAAGGGGGATGGAGATGTCCAGTCTTTATTTGATTCATGGCCAGTGGGATGAGTAAAAAATAGATGTGCCTTAAAAGAGAAAGGCTGTGCCCTCCCCTCCCCTTTTTCCTTGTCCCTTTCCATGTGGACAAGGTAACAAGCTAAGGTAGCAGAGCAAGTTGGGGAAGAAGCCTGGATCCCTAATATGTGGAGCTGCAGTACTGAGAGAGAGGATTCCTGTTAGAGGTTGCTCAGTCAATATCCTATCAATTGCAGATACCAATTTAGAAAGGATTCACCCGAGAATCTGTGGCTCTATCCTTATTAAAAAGAAAAGTTGTATTTCATTTTTTAAAACGGAGCCATGACATTCATACAAAGGTGAAAAATCGAAAGCAGACTGGAGCTTGCTGAAATTGTCCATATCTATGAAGCTATCATTCAGTTCAAGATGGAAAGAAGGATTGAGCAAACTGCTGCCCGTAGATGGAAAATCCGGCTTATTTTTGTAAATAAAGTTTTAGTGGAACACAATCATGTTTGTTCACATGTTGTCTGCTGCTGCGTTTGCACTATCATTGCAGAGTCAAGTAGTGGCGACAGAGACTTCATGCCGGCAAAGCGTAAAATACTTATTATCTGGTCCTTTACAGAAAAAGTTTATTGACCTCTGTTATAGAGCATTCTGGAGCACACTAGAAGGCTCCCTTCTGGAATAAAAATGAACTTTATCCATCAAATCTTGGAATTTGGAAGCAAGAATTATTATAGGAAGAGAAATACACAAAGACCATCACATCGGCCATACAGGCTGGAACCCTCTACTGATTTTCTCCTTGGCTTACAGGATAGATTTTCTAGCCTCTGTTGATTTTCTCCATCTCTTTGGAGCAATCAAGCGTCCAACAGTATTAGCTTGTCAACAAGTAGCCTGCCAATGCATTGCAGAGCTTCTATTTTTAAAATTGTCTCACAAGAGTGACTAAGAATTACATACAAATGAACAAGAATGAAGAGGGAAACAGATTCCCTAGGCAGCTGCAGTCTTTCCTTTGGTCTGTAATTTTGTAATCAGATCCGACTGTGGCCTGGTTCATACGTTCCTCTGTTTAGGGGATTTGATCTTCCAGGACATGAAAAATAAGAAGGGAGGCTGAGATTTCGTGAGTTTGTCTTGGCCCCTCTCTTATATTTTTCCTATTCATTTGACCTTACAGCATCCATCGCATAATTTTTTTGTGCCTTTTGAGCTTTCTTCACCTTCAGTCTGTTCCTTGAGTTATATGTAAGTTCTCTAAGATGCCTGCCCTCTTGACAATTCTAGGAAAGAGCCAAATAAATCAACCCAACAGCTCAATTGCACCTCTTTTTTTGCCGAGGCAAGAACATGCACACGCCCACAATAAATCACCACTGCCCAAGAAGGGCATGACCCAGAATAACGAGAAGCTTGGCCCTCTGTCCAGAACACTTCGAGGACATTGGACACGTTGGAATGGCAAGACAGCTCCCCTTAGATAGATGGCAGAGGACAGGAACAGATGCCTCAAATTCTGAAGCGTTTTATCCTGTGCACCACCCCATTTATCCAAATACAGACAACCAGAGGGCTACCGTGATAGCAGTGGAGACAGCCTGGACACACAGGCAGAACCAAGACCACACCCAACTCACAAAGATGGCCTCTTCCAGAGGTTTGTGTTCATGTTTTAACAACTCCAAAAGCACCCTTACATTGGAAACAATGATTTAATGGGTAGTAGGTGCTCAGCCTAATTCTCCAGTCTATTCATTCTGGTCCCGAGCTAAAATGCTCAAGCCAGAATAAAATAATGATGTTCCTGATGTCTCAGAAATTTTTAGAAACAAGACTTTCTTGGCTAGCCAGGGAAGCAAACGACATTGTGTGCCACTGTTTCGATGGGCAATCAGAGGGCAGTAAGATGTGAGCACGGAGGGCAGTGAGCTTCTTCCTCTTCCTCCTGGAAGCCACAGCCTCAGTCCTGGGCTGAGCAGGTGGAGAGTTTGAAGAAGGTGTGGATATGCGGGTTCCATAGAAGGGGAAGCTGGGGCCCCACCATACCTCTAGTGCACTCTGGCCTGACTTCCAACTGCCACTATCTCAGCTCTGCCTGATGGCTGTCTTTGGTGGTCCAAGCCTGCCCGCCCACGGCAAGCTGGAAGTGCCAGAAAATAATTCCACCACAGAAGTAGTCCTCAGCTATGACCGATCTCCCTCAACCTTTAGGTGGGAGAAGTTTAGGCACATATTCTGCAACAGTACCCTGAATTACCCAGTGGGACCGAGCCCCTGTTGCCCACCATAAACCCTGCTTGATAAAGCTCTATTTATTGGCTTCCTTCCCTTACCTATCTCATTTTCCTACTCCCAATCCAGTGCTTCCTGGAGTCACCCCTCAAATAAGTGACTTGCATTCAAATCCATGGCACAGGGGCTTGTGAGGAAACACAAACCAAGGTGGGGGGGGGCGGCTATGAAGGTACCAGTCCTGAAGGATGTGGGCAGATAGCCAACTCCTCCATCATCCAGGCATCTCTAGTCTTCACGCATGAACCTACATCCCTACCCATCTCAGCAAGGGTCTTCCAACCCTTCAGTGCCACTTGGCAGAACACTAAACTGCAGTAACTAAAGCAGGAAGCCATTTAAGAAATGTGCTTGACTAGATGTTGTGAATAAGGTAGTGTGACTAAATAGAGCCCATGACTGTTACTTTTTGGCAATTACACAATGCACTGGAAATGCAAATTGAGTGCAATAAATTATTGGAGTTGCCTAGTTACTCTCACCCGGTTAGAGAGTTCTAATACCACTTTTTAATTTTCTCTCTTTCTCCCTGCCACTTTTTTTTTAAAGGCTGGATCTCTATGTTGCCCAGGCTGCTCTTGAACTCCTGGGCTCCAGCGATCCTGCACTTGGCTTCTCTCTCTCTCTCTCTCTTTCAGACAAGGAAGCCATACTATTCTTGCTTCAACAAGAGAAGTACCAGTTCCCTCCATGGCCGTCACTCAGGTT
Organism: Indri indri; assembly: GCA_004363605.1. Lineage (NCBI taxonomy): Eukaryota > Metazoa > Chordata > Mammalia > Primates > Indriidae > Indri > Indri indri. Next base: position 18,428 of record RJWJ010007136.1, on the reverse strand, counting down.
TTAGGGGTTTGTCAGTTGCGATGAGCATTTTTATGCACTCCACTTCTCAGCTCCCCTCCTACCTCCAAATTTGTGCTGTACCATTCCTGTGTGACCTTGGACAAATTACTTAAACTCTCTCTGCCTCAATTTCCCCATCTTTACATCAGGGGTAGTAATCATACCTTCCTCATAGGGAAGTTACAATATATAAATGAGTGTATAGTGCTTAGCACAGGGCTTGGTGGACAATAAGCCCTTGGTAAGTGTTACCAGTTGTTATTACAAACTCTCTGCTTGCTTCTTTCTCTTCAAGATGGAACTCGTTCTCGACATTTCCATTCTCTTTAGTAGAAGCTGTCTAACCTTCTGACAGTAGTTAGGCTTGCCCTAGCTCCTTTCCCCACCGTGACCACCCTCAGGGCATAATAATGCCCAGAAAAATTTAGGATAGAGAAGCCACATTCTGGGCTACTCAGAAAACCCTCTGAAGCCCCTGTCAGTGGAAGTAAAGCCACTCCCTCGCTCTTCCCGTAGCGTTCCGGTTTCCTGTGAGTAACTTCTGCTTGGTGGACATGCATACATATGCACACACACGCACATAGCAGCAATTCACAAAAACTAGGGAGCCTCAATACACTAGCGGACAATCGAATTTGGTTCTCTCACCCACAATGGAAATGCAACATATTCTATTACCGTACAGAACGTGGGTTCTCTGTTCTCATCCTCCTGCTTCTAGACCATTGATAAGGGCACCTTAGTACCGAGGAAACAGAGCCTATATATAGTAGTGCCACTTCAAACAGCAGAGGCATTTACCTTTAATTTCTGCTTTTCGAAATGAATTATACAAAGGCTTGGCACAAGATTCGAATCAAATGCTTTTCTTTACCTTGGACCAGAAAAAAATTCATAGGCAGGCTCCCACCCCCTTCTAGTTTCTGTAAAGGAAAGGAAAAAGTACAGAGATTTATTTTCCCTGTGTCCAGAGCAAAGAGGAGGGATGGCTCTTCCAGTTATATTCATTCAACACATGTTAATCAGGCACCGATACTATGTAAATGCTCGGCACTGAATGGGAATCAAAAATATATAAATCTGGTCCTATCTCTAAATAGATTATAATCTCATGCTGAAGAGGGACAAAGGGACAAAGGGAGAAAAAGGGTGGCGACCCGATCACCACTTTGTACCACCTGATGAGTAATTGGTTTCTGGTAGCAACGTTTAAAATACGTTTTGGAAAAAAGTTGAAGAAGATTGGGGCAAGCCTAGTGTGTGTTAACAATCCATTCAGAGCTTAGAGTTCATCTTAGCTTTGGTTTCCAAAAACCATCCACTATGTTATGGGCTTTTCCTTTACATAGTTCTTCAGCCTGCATGTACCTAATAAGGTCTACAGTACACACATGCATCCTAGATAGATCGTCTATGCTGCCCCACAATTCCTCCAAGACCCTGATCTACCTGTCAACTGCCATCTAGCATCTGAACAGGTTTGAGGCAAGAGTTTTTAAGAAAGGCTAGTGTTTTTAGGAAAACATTTTGAAGTAAGAGGTGGAATAGACAATTCTCACTTAGGACATTGCCACCACCCTGGCACATTTGTCACCAGTTAGCAGATGCTGTCAATATAAGAAAGAGAATGCCAGGCAGTCCACGGAGAGAGAACGCTGCCAGAAAGCATTTCTCATGTGGTGTCTCTCCAAGTTAAAGACAGGGTTTTATTATTTTTTTGAAATGCATGTCATATTTTATTAAGATATTGTGTTGCATTCAAATACATTGCAGAAGGATGTAGCGTCATTTACCTTGTCTGGCTCTAACGTGTTAGAACAAGCCAAGCACATCCTCTGAGTACCTACCTCTTCCTCCCTCTCCCCACATGTCATTTGCAAATGAATTGTATACCTAACATTTGCTTTGTGCAAGTAAATTTTAAACCCAGGAAACAACACAGTATATTTCAGTATATTATAGCAATAGGCTTCACGTTTAATGAGCTTTGTATCTAATGTATTAATAGCAATTTGGAAGTCTCTTCGAACTTATAAAAATGAGATTCTACCCAAGTTTATAAGCAGGTACAATAATATTTGGATGTAACCATGTCATATATCCAATAGGCTTCTTTTTCCTGTATGTAAAGCAAATTGGCTCAGTAATACTCCTCTAAAGAAAGGGTTTTAAATGAATGGTGATAAATATTAATACACACCCTGCTCCGATTGGTACCTTTCAGCACTAAACCCGTAAGTTGAAAGGCATTCGAGCCAAAACACATGATCCTCTCAACCTTGGGGGCATGAGGCACCAAAGCAATTCTCATGTTTCTCCAGGCAGGAAGGCAGGACACTTTCCAAAAAAGGTTGTGGTTTTCCTGTTTCCTTGGCTCCCTTCACACATAGCCCAGCCATGACCACATGCATGACAGGCAGGAACCTATCGCCTTATTAGGGACTCCTGTAGCCCTCTTTGTGGGGAGGAGGGCAGACTGAAAGTTCAGATAGAAACCGCAATAGCTCACAAAAATAAAGGGAATCAGACAAAGGAAGTAGGCATTTTATCTAGAATAAATATAAAAAACCGCCTAATCCAAGGAATCAATCTTTCCATATCCATGGCTTTTTAAAGGTCTCCTAGGAAAATATTTAGAATCTTCCATTTTTCTGTAATAATTTCTCCTATTCTCCTTCTAGCCATAGCACTGACTGTCTACATTCCCCGGCTGCTGCAGGGACAGCTATTCTGTTGGGGGAGAATGTGTGGATTACATTCACCCATGATTCTTTAAACTGATGTTTCTCAAGTATTCCTCGTTCTGACCCCAGCATGTGCTGTGTGACATTCATTACCCCCTGCTGACAGCAGGAACAGTGTCAGCCCTAAACAAGGAGATTGCACAATGAGAAATGGAGGCTAAGGGTGTGAGTGCACTGCATTTTACAGCTTCCTGTCTGCTTTCCCTTAGGGGGAGATAATTGAGGGGCTGGACGCAACACAAATCTCAACCACCCATTTAGGCCTCCACAAAGAAAGAAGCAAGACTTCTAGCCCTTTCTGGAGCACCGAAAGCTGTACAAAAAACAATGCATTCCTCTGCTCAGGTATTCCTTGTTGGGCTCAAGGCTGCTGCCAGCAACCGCTCCTTTTATTCTGTGGTTTTCCAAATAGAAGGTCATCCAACTAGGAGAGAAAAGGAAAGTGGCCCAAGAGAGGGACAGGATGAAACAGTAATGGGTGTGTCATCTCAAACTGGAACATGTATCCATTGTCAACCCCCAGAAACCCAGAAAAACAAAATCCTTCCTCCGGGTGGTGAGGCTGTCAACAGCATAATAGAGGGAAGGGTGCCCTCTGCTGTCGCTGTGATTTTCAGTTTTTCATTTCAAAGGCAATGTTCAAGCTCCATGGAAGACATTTAAGAAACATCGTGCTCATTAAATAGGGAAGCCAACTTGGGATTTCGACTGTTTTAACCAGGCTGTGTTCTGTATCTGATGAGAGAGACTTAAGGGAAGGCAGAGGCTGCTGTCACAATTCCATTGCATGTGGCCACTGAGAGAAAACAGGCTTGGGAGAGGGCCTGTGAGCTTTTATGTCCAGGACAGTTTACCTGGAAATAAAACGAATTCTTGCGATCAGGGTCCTCCTTGGGTGGCAACATACTCTTGCCAGCATCTCCATTTACTTTCCTGTCCTTTCCCAGTAAACCAGTTTGGGCTCATTATTACATTCCTCAGTTTGTTTCTCTGGAAAAGAAAAACAAATGCAGTTCTCACATTGGGAATTGAAAGGCAATGGCTTTGCTTACAAGTATTGCATGAAGATAAGAATTTAAAATAAGTAAATACAAGTGCTTGACTCTGATGAAAGATTAGTTATATAATTTGTTGTGTTTTCCTAGGAATGTGTGAGTTAACTGAGATATAAGATAATTGACCTAGACATTCACCTTAGAGTTAATCCAAATGCAATCTATTTAATACAAGGCAAACTTAATCATGGTTATAATTAATATTTTGCAGATGGAAATGACTGCAAATGAAAGGCTACAAACAGCATCCATGTTACTGCTTCAATATTTGCTCTCTCCCTAGTTTTTGCTTTCCAAGGTGATTTTTTTCCCCATATTTTAGAAGGCTCCCAGAAATTATACATCACAGTACAAGTTTCTTTTACCTGTTTGAGAAAACGCAGCTATTTGAAATTCCACAAATGGTTTTTCAACGAGAAGGAGAAATGGCTGAGTGGTGGGGGCAATCAGCCTTTCCTCATCGTCTTCATCATCATCTACAAATGTCACACCCTGTACTTTATAAGATGTTTTGCTACATAGTCTCTTTATAGCTGAATTCATCCCACTCTCAAGGGTCATAGTTGGGGTATTTACATACTTCGATTTTTCTAAACATTTCTGATTTCAAATATGTATCACTTGAACTCATTTGGACTCAAGTAAAGAATTCAACTTGCTCCAAGGAAGACTTACCTGCTCATGTAAATCAACATTAAGGTTAGAAGTGCAGCTAGACTTCATAGAGAACAGGAACCGAGAACCTGAATTTCATCAAAGTTTTCTCCGTCTTTCATCAGTGCTGATTTCATTCTCTTTTTTCTTGACATTGACCTTTCCCGTGAGAAAGAAACCACGGTTGCTGGCCTCTCTTAGGTTCACGTTTCCCCATCTCCACCTTCCAAAGGAAAGAGGGTGCCTTCTCTTAAACTCTATTTTAAAAATCCCAAGGAAAGTTTCTGATTGCCCCTGCCGGGGTCATGGTTCACATATGTGGCCAGGTTGAGTGGGGTATTAAGATGTATAATCAGAAGGAAGTGGAACTGGGTGGGCAAAATAACAGAGTTTTTCTTAATTGGGGTTTTCTTTTGTGTCAGGCACTGCACTAAGCATTTTTTCATTTTTCATGCATGATTTCCTTTAATTTCCAGAGCAACCCTACAAGGTAGTTGTTATTATTAGATTTTGGAATTGAGGTTCAGAGAGGTTTAGCAACTTGTTTAAAATTGCACAGCTGGTAAGTTGCAGAACTAAACCCAGAGCATTTTGATTCCAGACTCACCATATTGACTACTATTCTATATTTCTTCCCATTTGTCTGATTATGTGTGTTGATTTTTGCTTCAGAAAAATTAGGCCCTGGAATTCTGGTCAAGGCTACATGTAAGCTATTTGTACTCAAATACTGAATATAAAAATTTTCTTTTTGAATCAAGGACAAAGAAATTATGATCCATATTTTCTTCAGTATAAGAGCTGAATTTTGTTCAGTTTTGTCTTCCTTTTAACATCTCATCTAAGGCCTTGGATATAGTAGTTGCCAAGTAAAAATGAGTTGTAGGGTATAGTGACAGGCCTTCTAACTACAACTCAAAATGCAAATACAATAAGAGAAAAGATGCATAAATTTGACTACATAAAAATTAAAATATTTTTTGCACAGTAAAAAACAATGTAAGCAAAATCAAAAGACAAGTGGCAAGCTGGGAGAAACTACTTGCAACCTATCTCATAGCTAAGAAGCTAACATATCCACCATGCAAAGAACTTTTCGCAGTTGAGTTTAAAAAGACCAAATATGCAGTAGAAAAATGTGCAAAAGACATGAACAGACAATTCACAAAAAAGGATGAAAAAATGGCTCTTAAACTTACAAGAAGATGTTCAGCTTCCTTCATAATAAAAGAAATGCAAACTAAAACTACACTGAGATACCACTCTTAGCCACCAGAGTGGCAACAATTTGAGAGCTTGACAACATGTTCTGTTGGTAAACCTTGGAGAAATGAGCACTCTCATTGCTAGAAGAAATACAAAACCATACAACATCTATGTAGAGAACTCTGGCAAAATCTAACAAAACTGATGCAGGGGGCATGGGGGGAGGTTCCCAATGAAGGGAGGAAAACCCCCTGGGCTTGCCAAGTGGGTTCTTGGCTTCATGCAGGAAAGAATTCACAGGCAAGCCAACTAGCAACAGCAGAGTTTATTAAGACAGAGACAGACAACAGATCCTACCCCACAGACAGAGTAGGGGTCCTCTCCGGAGCAGGAGGGAGACCCCTTATGGGGCAATGGTAATGTTTTTAAATGTTCAAAATCCCTGCTAGGAAACAGCCATACCAGACCAGCATTGTCTCGTGGTAGGCCATAAAGGTTAACCATAAACTGCTGTCACAGAAAGGTGAGCACAAACAGTTTATAAACCATCTGGTTTAGTAATTCATCCATCTTTGGGGGTCATGGGCTGGTGATTTGCTGTCGACTTCCTTGTTCAGGGTGGTTAGGGTCTGGTATCTGTCAAAAGGGCTTCACTCAGTCTCTCTCAACTTCCTTTTCTGCCTTATACCTACATAAAAATCATATATCCATTTACCCTTTTGTTGCTCCATGAATTAATATAAATATATTGGAGACAGAAAACGTCTCAGGAGTATTGCAGAGCTTTGCCCTGAAGGAATAGGTGAATGTGTTAGTTTGCATATCGGAAGCTGTTTCACCTCAAGAGGGCATCTCTGAAAGACAGTAGCGGCTGAATCCCACAAGGCGCCGCGATTCTCAGACGTAAAGGTTTGGACTTTCTTTGTAAAGCAAAGCAAGTCTGCTGAAAACTACAGGATGAGAGCCAATCAAAGAGTGCCCGCCCGAACAGACAGCCACCTGTGGCTATAAGCAATTAGCCCAAGGGACAGTTCCTGCTTAAAACTCTGGACTACCTGTCTCCATTCACAATAACCTGATAAAGAAAATATGGAGCCAATATATCTCTGTTTAACCCCTCTGTTAAGTGATAAATTTACCTTAGAACTTAAGTTAGTCTTCGAAAGATTTAGTAACCATTCGTTCACGTAGATAGAATTAGTTAAGGGATCTGTAGAAGCCTTTTGAAAAACCGTTAACCTAAGAGGAACTACCTGCTGTTATGTAAATCTGTTACCCCTGGCAACTGATCACTGTACCTATAAATGACCATGTAAAACTTCACTCGTGGCCTCTGAGATTGACGGAGAAATCCAGGCCCCCTGAGCACCTGCTTTGCCTATAATCTTTATAAATCTATAAAACTATACCTTCATCTCTGTGTATTCTTTTATTTCCATTATTTTCCATTTTCTATTATTTTCTTATCCTTTGCAACCCTACCAAAGGGACCCGATTTTTTGCTGGGAGCGTGGCCACCTCCTTGCACCCTTTGTCCCATCAGCACCACCTGTGGGAATTTGCCCTGAAATACACCTCTAACAATATTTAATACATATGCAAATGTGATTCACCTATAGCATTATTTGTCCAAGCAAAGGAGAATGGTTAATAAACTATGGTGCATCCACACAATGGAATACTATGCAGTTAAATTAAAATCACTGGTGAAGGGCAGATGGATACCATATGCATCCAGATGTGCTACTGAGAAGGACACAACATCACCTACATGATATTCTGTCCAAGAAGGCACAATATTTTCAGATTTGCATACCTGTGAATAAAACACCCTCTCATCCCTGTGGATCCCAAAGCAATTCCTGGAAGGCTTAGGGAAGGGCACCTTATATTCATGTATAAAAGAGAACCTGCTTCTCCTGTAGTCTTTCCTCACCTCAGCAAAAGGCAATTTTCAGCTTGTAGTTGTTCAGACCAAAAGCTTTTGCTTCTCAAGTTTCAATATCCCCTTCTTGATGAACTGTAAGAAAAATATTTTTACATCAACATTTGTCTCAGAGGCCCTCTCCTCAGACACCTCAGGTTTGGGGGAAATAGGAAGAACATCTGAGGATTGGTAGATAACACCTACCCTAGTCCAAATGTTGGGACTTTCAACGCTGTATAGCTGGTACCCCTTGCAAATATCGTGATGTCTTAATAAATTGGTTATTAGTTAGAGCCCACACTAGAAACTCCTCATTCATTTCTTGGTGATATTTGTAGAGCCAGAAGCACAGTTAGATAGTGATAGAGGCCACACTCACCTTCACCTTCCACTCACTGGCTCTCGATCACATGGCCACACTGCAAAGGAGGCTGGGAGTTGTAGTCTGGTCTTATACCCAGGAAGAGAAGGAAAATGGCTTGCTGAACAACTAGCCAGTCTTTGCCACCTTGGTGGTCGATTACAAAGAACGTCTTCCCTTTTACTATTATGAGTCTATTATTATTAGATATTAAAATGTATTCTTTATACTTTTCAAATTATGATGATTTTATTTTTTAAGATGAATTAAATGGATAACCTACAGGAAACTCCTGATAGTGTAGAAAACCCATTAAGTAGACTATGGATGCCAAACTTCTAGTAACATCACACTAAAGTTGTATAAAGACATTTCTCAAAAATATTCCAAGGATGGCAATTAAGAGACTCAAGAAAGTAGACTGGTGCCTCCGTAAGGAATAAAATTAAGTGTTGCTGAAGCAATTCTCAAGTGCCAGCTGATAACCACTGCACACCAGCTGTTCCCATTTTATAACAGTTTTCCATAAAGTCCCAGATTTTAACTTTTGTTATTTTTTATCCTCTTCCCCCTACAAAGGAATTTTTATATTTAACCTGTATGATGGCTCAAAAGTGAGCAAAGTAAAAAGAAGGGATGCTAAGATTGGGAAAAAAATAAGAAAAAAAAAGAAAAATCATGGGCATTCAGAAGTGCCAGGTAGTACTCGTCCTTTCTAAAGCAACACCAAACTCCAGCTGGAGCTGGGGGCAGGAGTACAGTTCATATGACTTTACCACTGGCCATTTTCTCTCCTTGATCTTCCACTATGGTCTTTTTCAAATTGTGTTCATTTATTCTGCATGTTCTTGACTCTGCTGAGAATCCTTAAATCAGAGATCCTGATTTAATCGGTCTGCCCGGGTGGGGAGGGCATGGGGTTTTAGGCATCAGTATTATTCAAAAACTCCCCAGTTTTGAACAATCGGTATTGTTCAAAGATTCTCATGTACATGAGAGGTGGGAACCACTGATTTCCTGTCTGCATTGCTGTTTGGTTGACTAATTTGGGGTACCTGACCATACTACTGCTGATGAAATTGACTCAAATGAAATTGGAAGTTAATTCATTTAAAACATGTGAAGAAAAAAAACAGTAATCCCTCACTTACCCAGGGCATAGTTAAAATTGTGATATATACTAAAAACAATCTCTGGGGAGCCAAAAATAGTGATCACAAAATCCCTATCCTGAAGTTCATCTGATTTCTTCTCACAGGGAGTTCTGAAGACCAGGATGTTTCCGAATTATCCGCTTTCCTCAGTTATGTCTTCGAACAACTTTGTAGAAAGTTGGGACAGAACTCATCACCAATTTAAATAACTTGGGTACCTGATCCAGCAGACCATTTGGAGACACTCCTGGCGTTGTCAGTGCAAACTTTGCTGGTTCTTCACAAATACAAGCAGAATAAGTGGTCACCTGAGTTGGAATGAGTGTCCTGCCGTTGTTTGTGAAGGCTGTTTTGCAAGTGGAACTCAGATGTTAGGCAGATTGCGCTAAGACTTCCAATCAAATCCTACTGAACAACATTCACATAGGCCAGGCTTTCTCAGCCTTGGCACCACTGACAGTAGAGACTGGATCACTCCTTGCTGTAGGGGCTATCCTAGGTGTTGTGAGATGTTTAGCAGCATCCTCCATCTCTACTCACTAGATGCCAGTAGCATCCCCATCCCCTGGTTGTGACAACTAAAAATGTCTCTGGACATTGCCAAATGTCCCCTTGTGAGCAAAAATTGTTCCTGGTTGAGAACCACTAATATAGACTCACTCTTAGTTTGTCAACTAAAAAAAACAACCGGTGCTGTTTTTTTTGCAATTTCTCAGTTTCAAAAGAATCAGTTGAGAAGGGCTTCCTTCCAAAATTCTTCTCCAACTGTCCGCTTCCTGCTAGTCCCTTGTGCTTTCATCACGCCCATGCACACCAGCAGTAAGTAAAAGGGAGCATTGCTCTGGGACAGCGGTTCTCACCCAGAGGCGATTTTGCTCCCCAGGGGATATTTGGCAATGTCTGGAGACATTCTTGTTTACCAATACAGGGAATGTGGGGAGGTGCAACTGGCATTTAGTAGGTGGAGGCCAGGGCTGCTGCCCAACATCCTACAGTGCACAGGACAGTCCCCACATACACAAGAAAGAATGGTTGGGACTACGATATCAATAGTGCTGAGGTTGAGAAACCTTGATCAGAAACAACCATATCCACAGAGTCCAAAGTGAAGAACCATTTGGGGGGACCTTTTATAATATACATTAATGGTCCTCAACTGGGGATGATTTTTGCCCTCCAGGGACATTTGGCAATGTCAGCAGATACTTTTCTTTATACAACTGGAGAGGTGGGCTGCTACTAGCATCTAATGGCTAGAGGCCAGGGCTGCTGCTAAACCTCCTATAATGCACCAAACAGACTCCCACAACAAAGAAAGATCAAGTCCCAGACAGCAATAGTGCCAAGGTGGAGAAGCCCTGCCTTAGCATCTCTTCCGTGGTGGTTGTGAGGCCCTCTGGTTTTTCCACTGCCTTTTGACTCTGTGTTTGGCTCTAAACTTTGCATCTGCCCTTGTGCTGCCAATCCAGTTTTGGATGTCCAGACCTGATACAACTTTGGCACAGCAATAGGGTGGCTAAGAAGGAAGCTTGGCACAGAACCCAGGCCTAGAACAGATCAATAGCAGGGCACAGGCCAGTTCATATCAAAGGTTCAGCCAGGGAAGGGGGAAAGGCAAGCCACAGTCATAATTCAAGATGACAGCCAGCACAAATGGCTCCTGCAAAAGACACTTTGTCCTGCCAGGCTCGAGAACACCGTAGCTGGGAATCTGGGGCAGTAAAGACTTTTACTATAAAATCAGGCTATTTCTGTAAAGTCCAGCAATGAGTAAGGCAGCCCCAGCCAGCAAGCTGGGGTTGGGGGCAGGGCTAGATCCTAGGGTGGGGCACCTTGCAAGAGTAAGTCAGGACCCCGAGAGAGGAGGGCACATGGGTACTTCGCAAGCCAGCTGAAGGGGAATGTGAGATGGGGACTGAAGCGCAGCTGCAAATCAGGGCAGATGGGAGGCTGGGGCTCAGTTTAGGAAAAGGGTGATGGGTATTCATTAGCAGAGTGGAGATGCCCTAGGGGAGGGGAGGTAGTGCCAGGGAAACCCCTGCTGAGTCCAGCACTAGGCAACCAGACAATGCACCTTGGAGCTGAAAAATAGGACCATTGAATCTGCAACAAAGAGCAACTCTCACTTCCCCTAACACCACACACACACACACACACACACACACACACACACACACACACGCACACCACTACCACCACCTCTAACACTACTATGGGACTCACTAAGATGGTTCTTGCTTGTACTCAGGACTGGTCGGCAGGACCAGGGGTCGTGTGGAAGCAAAAGTTGCTCAGTGAACAAAGTAGAAGCAAAACAGTTGAGGCCAAAACTGTAATCAGATTTTTTATTGTATTTTTGTATTTTTCCTTTTTGAATAGCATTAGCTTTATTTTTTAAGTTATGGGTTTTAAAAAATTTTTGAATATAACATATTTAATATGTTATTAAATATAACATATTTAATATTCCATATTATAGAAAATATGGAACTTACAAAAGAATAAAAAGAAGAGAAAAAATGACCCACATCCCCATAACTTCCGTTAATATTCTCTATTAATGCCTCTATTAATATTCTTCTAATTTTTTTCTTTGTGAAGATTTGATTTCTTTTTACACAGAGAGGAAATACTTTTCTTTCTGTCACTTTGTATCCTTAACATTATGACAAATCATTTCCTTTGCTATTACAAACTGTACGAGAATAAATTTTGTGCCATTTTTTGCTTTTGTCTAATTATAAAGTCAACCCATTCTCACTGTAGAAAATTTGGAAGATGCAGAAAAGTGTAAAAAAAATGTAGATATTCCAATAATAATCACTTTAAAGATGTTGGTGGGGTTTTTCCCAGTCCTTTTTTGCTTTGATGGCACCTTTTATTCCAATAGTCATTAACTGATATTCACCTTATAGCTTACTTGACATATGGCAATAATCCAGGCAAATAGCATCCTTCCAGAATTTTTCTGTGGCCAGCGCCTTGTTGCATTTGAATCCATAAGAAAATGTTAATGTTTTTCCTTCAGATGGATCCTAGATTTATGCATCACTTTGGACTCCTCCAGGTAATAAACTCCCCACCCAAGAAGAGTGGTTGCTTGCCGTTCCCTACACACCTCAATTCTTGCAAGGCATACTGTCCTCCTCTTCTCGATGGCAATGTTCTGCAATATGTTAGGTTTGGTGGGGTGGATAAAACAATTGAAAATGCATGTGAATCTGGAGCTAGAATCTCATCAAGGATTTTGGCAATCACTGGTTTGCATAATCCAAACCTTATTTTATACATGCAAATACATCCACAAACAAGACTTTTTCCCCAAGCAAAATTGAAGTTTGCCTCTAAAACTCTTAGGAAAGGAGATATTTGTCCGAAGGTAACACAAGGTGTTGGTAAGAACAATTGACTTAAAGTCAGAAGGCCAGAGTTTGATTTGACCTTGGCTACCCAGTCACGGAAACTAGCAAATTGCCTATGTTCCCTGAGCCTCAGTTTCCTTGTCTGTAAAATGGAGATACTAGCTACCTCATAGAGGATTAAGTGAAGTAACAAATACAGACAATAGTGCCTGGCATAGAAGAGCCCCTTTATTAGATACTGGCAGTGAGTCAAGCAAGCTACTATGTGACAGGCCGGCAAACTATAGCCTAAAGGCCAAATTTGGTATACTTCCTGTTTTTGTAAATAAAGTTTTTGTTTTTGTTTTTGTTTTTGTTTTTTTTGTTTTTTTTTTGAGGCAGAGTCTCGCTTTGCTGCCTGGGCGAGAGTGAGTGCCGTGGCGTCAGCCTAGCTCACAGCAACCTCAAACTCCTGGGCTCAAGCAACCCTTCTGTCTCAGCCTCCCAAGTAGCTGGGACTACAGGCATGCACCACCATGCCCGGCTGATTTTTTCTATATATATATTTTTTCAGTTGTCCAGATCATTTCTTTCTATTTTTTAGTAGAGACGGGGTCTCGCTCTTGCTCAGGCTGGTCTCGAACTCCTGACCTTGAGCGATCCACCCGCCTCGGCCTCCCAGAGTGCTAGGATTACAGGCATGAGCCACTGCGCCCGGCCATGTAAATAAAGTTTTATTGTAACACAGCTAAACCCATTCACTCATGTGTTGCCTATGGCTGCCTTCATGCTGTGTTGACAGAGTTGAGTAGTTGCCACAGAGACTGTGGGGCCCAAAAAGCCTAAATACTTACTATCTGGTCTTCCACAGAAAAATTTTTCCAACCCTCATGTTAAGTGCTTCTCCCAAAACCCGAGAGGTGAATTCTATTGTCTTCTCATTTCGCAGTGGAGGAAATTAACACATGCAGAGGTTAAGGACTTGCCTACACTGCTCTTATTGAGTTGGATGTTGATCCCAGGTTTATTTCAATTCAAAGCTTAGCAACCACTCTATAATGCCTCTTCAAAAAATATTTGAATTAAATCTGAACTCTCGTAGTCTTAACTTCTACTTTGGTCATAACACCTCCCTGTCAGCCATTGATAATGGTTGGGCCTTCAATATAGGTGTTGGTGTCTCTCACATTGATCCCAGCATGCTATTATATAACTACTCCAAAAGAAACCATATCTCAACTTCAAACCAACATACCAAACTGGAACTCATGGAGATGGATGAAACTGTAGCATTGGCAGGGTCGAGAAATGGAAGGATATGAGATTTGACCCTACTAGCAAGCTCATGAATTAGCCTACCACAATTTCATGGATGCTGGCAAAAGACACGAGACTCCTGGGTCAGAGACAAAGGACTTTATTGTTCTCAGAACTGCAAGCAGCATGAGTTTCATATTCACATGAGATCCTTCTTGATCCCCAAGTCCCACAAGGGCTACACAGAGTGGCCCAGGCAGATGCCGTGTATGCAGTGGATTTGCATCACAACTGAGGAACCCTGAGCTGAGGGAACCCCAATCTCTTACAATGGGCAGTTAGCAAACCTGCCTGACTTTTACCTCAGAGGGAGATACTATCTTTATTATACTAGACAGCAAACAAATCTGCCTTCTGTTCTGGAGGTAGATGCTATCTCTACCTTTCAAAGGAGGCTATACAAACATCTGTGACCAAAAAAAGGCCAGAACAAAAGCTGTCAGAACCTTGGCCTGCAAGATAAAACTGGAGAGATCCATGGTCATTAACAAAAGCTCTATGTTGTTTTCTGTGTGTTGAGGGACTTTTACTTTCTATAGGTTTTCAAGTAGTAAATATTAAGTTTGCTTCTTCACAAACCAGTGCACTTGTCTTTACGATTAGTAACCAATAATTTTACTGTATTTCATCTTTATGTGCTCTCTTCTTACAAAGATAAGTACTTTCTTCTTTTAACTCATGAAACATGACAGTGAATATCCTAAGGCTTATTATTCTGACAGTCCTGCCCAGGCTGAAAATTTCAGACCAGAACCTAGGCCCCAACTTTCAGTTCTAAGTCTTCATCTCTTCTCCCTGCAGTTGAATCTCTTAGCATCCAGGAAAAGCAGGAAGAGGGAGTATAATTTAAGGCAGGGAGATAATCAATCTTGCTAAAGCTGAGATGGGTGTAGGTGCTGAGATGGGTGTAGGTGCAGGGACAGAAGCAGCACCGGGCAGGTGGGAACACTGAAAACAAGTACTGTATTTATAAAGCCTCATCTGAGTAGCCAAGTAGTGGCATTAATGTGGCATCTGACACCAACTGAAGACAATGCCACATAACTACCTTTTCAATGTGACAAATCATTTCTATCTTTTGAAATGCTTGATGCCACCAGATGTCATGAGAACAAACTAACATGATGTTTAAACTCAACATTAAAAGATGGATATCAAAGGAAAACACATGGACTGTCTATTTGCCTGACCGTAAGCAAAGAAAAACAAAAACATACACATTCCACATTGTCACAAAAAAAGGCAGCAGCATATCTTTATTCAAAATAAATATTACCAGCAGGTGCAAAACACACATACGTTTACTATCCACACTTGCTGATGAGACTGCCAAGTAAACACACATGTAAGCTTATAACTCAGGATGGCAAACAGAAGTGTACATCTGTCAAGAGAACAGACTTTGCTCCTGTCTTCTCCACTGGATGGCTCTCTTCCAAGGGGGCTCTTCTTCCAGCCACTACTGCGTCAGGATTTGTGTTTACACAAGGATTTGAAACAGGCTTATTTTATGTATATTTTAGGGAACTGGATGGCCCCATTTAAAGGCCAGAACGAATGCTTTCAATTATACCAGGCTAATTATCATCCCAACGTGGACATTGTAATTGACTGGTCATTGACAGGTCTAGAGAGTAGCTGTTTTGATATGAAATTTAGGTCCTAGAGACAAAATTTGCTTATTTGTTCTTTCATGGTTAATGTTTCTTTCAAACATACAACTATATGTCTTTGAAAGCCCAATTTCAGGGATCTGTAACTTAGTTAAGTAGACTATAATATTAAAAAAATAAGCTGGGAACGGTGGCATACACCTGTAGTCCCAGCTATTTGGGAGGCTGCGGCAGGAAGATCTCTTGAGTCTTGAAGCCCAGGGGTTCAAGACTAGCCTGGGCAACATAGCAAGGCCCCGTCTCTGGAAAAGAAAGTCTAAGCCCCATGAAAGAAGTACAGTGCATGAGGGCCAAAGAATTCACATTTGGAAAGAGATCAGAGAATAGTTCGTAGAGGAGATGTGTTTGAGATGGACTTTTAACAGATTGGCAGGATCCAGAAAGGTAGAAGGGAGGCAAGGAGACTCAACCTGAGAAGTAGTGAAAAGTAAAAAAATGAAGACTGAGGAAAGAAGTAAGATGCTGAGTTACAAGAGACAATAACAAAGACTGCCTCATTGCCAAGGTCCCCAAGGGTCAGGCTGAGGCATTTGAATGAACTTGGGAGGACTTTTGAAAAGCAAAGACTGTGGTTTTCTATTCCCTATAGGGCTCTTTTACCCAGACCTTCTTGTTGGCTTCTGACAATGGCAGTGAAAAAGGGCTGCCCAGAGACCTGCAGCTGTGTGGAGGTAACACAGTACAAAAAAATTCTGACAATCAGGCCTCAGCAGATGTGTTAACTACTAATTCCTGAGGACCTACAACCACTCTGGGTTCCAGGGGGTTTACAGTGACTTGAAGCCCTGTTTCCCTCTGAAGAACTGATAGACAAAGCAAGACACCAAAAGAGTACACTTATAAGTAGGTATATAAAATGGAAAAATAAAGATCACATTAGTAGGGAAAATTAACCAGCAATGTGGAAGGCCATAAAACAGAAACTAGGTCCTATGCCAATGAAGAAAGCACATCAAAATAGAACAATGCCAAAATAGAACAATATCAAAATAGAGATGTCATTTGTAAAGATACTGATATGGTTTGGATGTTTGTCCCCTCCAAATCTCATGTTGAAATTTGATCCCCAGTGTTGGAGATGGGCCCGGTAGGAGGTGTTTGGGTCACGGGGGCAGATCCCTCATGAATGGCTTGGTGCCCTCCCTACAGTAATGAGTAAGTTCCCACTTTATTAGTTCACAGGAGAGCTGGTTGTTTAAAAGAGCATGGCGTCCCTGCTTCTTGTTCTTGCTCCCTCTCTCACCATGTGACACATCTGCTCCCCCATCACCTTCTGCCTTGATAGGAAGCTCCCTGAATCCCTCACCAGAAGCAGATGCCAGCGCCAGGCTTCTTGTACAGCCTACAGAAATGTGAGCCAAATAAACGTCTTTTCTTTATAAATTACCCAACCTTGGGTATTCTTTTATAGCAATGCAAGACAGACTAATGTGAATACTATGGACAAAATTGGTCTTGGCTGCTGAAGCACACAAAATATGTGCTTTCCTGTAAACCATTTTTGTAGAGTTGTGCTTTTCAATAGCTGTGGTTATTTCAATTTCAATTTTGATTAATTAAATTTCAAGTACAGTTCTGTAGTCACACTACCATGTTCCAATGTTCAATAGCTAGTGGCTGCCATATTGGCAGATTGACAACACAGACATAGAGCATTTGTCATCATCACAGAGAGTTCTATTAGCGCTGTTTGAGAGTTGTGGTTATTAAATTTGGGGGAGAAGGTCACGAACACTTTAAGAAACTGACAAAAGCCATGATGCTGTCAAAAGACAAAATTACAACAAATTTAATTTAAAGATATAATTGGCTTTTCCTTGCACTTCTAGAATCAGGCATCACTTCATTCTATAAAATAGAATGAGTTTTCCAATGAGCTGAGCAGGGAGGGCTGGCTTTAGAAGGATGTATAGCAAAGTAACAAGCATGATTACATCTATGGGCCAGGGGAGAAGAGATGAACAAGGCTGCGGGTAGAAGTGTTGTGTGTGTATATATTTGTGAATGTATGTGTGTAAATTACTGAACTAGGGTACTAGGTTAAATATTTAGCAAAATATCATTTTTTTAAAATTAGACAAACTAGCAAATAAATAGAACATTCTCCACTCTTCTCAAACCTGCCACCACCATGTTGACTCTCTGCCGTACTCTCCTACTTCTCATAGAAAACTGAAGCCACGATAACTCCTTCCTGGCCAAGCTCTGCTCATCCCTCAGGTCTGGGTTTGAACTTCATGTCCTCTAAGAAGCCCTGACTCACCCAGGTCTGGGTTACATGCCACTCCCCCAAGTTCTTGGAGCACTCTCAACCTCCGCTATCCTTGCACTTTTTGCACATTGTCATAATTGTTAGTTCACTTGTCTGTCCCCCTGCTATACTATAAGCTCACTGGGGACACAGATCCTGAATGCTTTGTGAATTCCTATATCCCTCCAGTGCTGGCCACCATGTTGGCAGCCAATAAAAATTGCAAAACAATGAATTAACCCAGTAAAAGGACATGTCAATTTTTAAAACACTTGGAGTGTTTCACTACTGAAGAATGAGTCTAGTTTCTGGCCAAATGAGATACTTCTCCTATTGATATCTTCTAAGTATAAATCGGTGATGATTTTATAAGATCCACATCCCTGGCCTTGAACTGATTGCTTTTATTATCATGTTACAGATCACAGGATGGCATCAGTCCAATCACCTGCATCATGTAGCATATGGGCATGTTAATAACTATCTTTTTAAAAAACTCAAACTTCGAGACCAGCCTGAGCAAGAGCGAGAACCCGTCTCTACCAAAAATAGAAAGAAATTAATTGGACAGCTAAAAATATATATAGAAAAAATCAGCCGGGCGTGGTGGCACATGCCTGTAGTCCCAGCTCCTCGGGAGGCTGAGACAGTAGGATTGCTCGAGCCCAGCAGTTTGAGGTTGCTGTGAGCTAGGCTGACGCCACGGCACTTCCCCCAGGCAAGAGAGTGAGACTCTGTCTCAAAA
>RJWJ010007135.1:0-58927 GCA_004363605.1 Indri indri | reverse complement strand
TGCCATAAAGGAGAGAGAACAAATACCTGTTACACATATGAAAACAAAGATAAAGGAACAAGATTTTAAAATAATTAAAAAGAATGTCTTCAAAGTGATGTAGTATTTTATTCAATAAGACAAGAGGAATATAGAGAAGAACCAACTGGAACTATAAAACATAACAAAAAATTGTGGAAATATACAGGTCAAAGTGTGAAATGGACATGGAACAGAATGACTTACAAAGCTGGAAAGTAAAGGGAGAAAGAAATAATGAAAGGGAAGATAAGGGACTTGGAGAATAGATAGAGAAGTTCCGAAAAATTCTTCTAAATGGAGTTTTAAAAGAGTAATAATGAGGAGTAAACAATGTTTAAAGACATAACAGAGGCTAAGCTTCTAAAAAGGAAGATAGATACGAGATTTTTAAAAAGGGGGGGGCCCACTCAGCCTTGGGCAGGATTTATCTAATGAAATCAAATCAAATAAAACAAAATAAAAAATCCAAGTCAATTAGTTGCATATATGTATGTGTGTGTGGATATATGAATATATATATGAGAAACTTCAGAACATTAATGTTAGAATAAAAATCCTAGCAAATTCCGAAGAAATTAAATGGTAAAACCGGGGCAAATAACTGCAATTAACTTAGAATTAACTTAGACAATGTGTGTGGTGGGAGGCTGCCACATCTTGTCCTATTCAATATGGCGCATTTGTAAGTCAGCCTGAGTGGGCTCCCGTCTGCATCTTATCTCATTGTCTCTCTGCTCTGTGCTGTGTGGTTCCATCTCTCTGGCAACCTGTCACTTCCAGTTCATTTTGAAGCTTCAGTTTACCTGTTCTTCCGACCTTTGACTCAGTGCCCTATTTTCTGTCTCCTTTCTTTCCAAACAGATCCTTCACACAAAGATTTATTGTTCACTAATATTACTTTTCTGGGTTGGCCTTATGAACTGTGCCCATGGCAACCCCTACAGGCATAGCAGAGCCTTCTTGACAATGATCTAGTCCCTGCCTGCAGCTTCCTGGCTGTCCGCTGACAGGATATTTGTGTCCTGAAAACAAAGAGAGTGACTTTAAAATGCTCAAAGTTCAGCTTATATTGGCAGTTCATATTTTAGACTTTAAAGATTGTAGTATTGTGTGAACACATTTAAAAACTGTTTTGTGTCTGAACACATTTTTAAAAATACACCAATTACATATTAATACACTCTCCTAGCATAAATTAAAATCTTATAGATAAAGCAAAAATCTATCTTTGTCTGCCATCCTTAATCTTGATTCCTTTACCTGTCCCTAGAATTACTAACCATCTCAATTTGAGAAGTATCATTCTGGATCTTTTTTTCCCTGTGAAATGATCTACATATATCTGTAAAGAAATACATCTATGGTGTGTTTTAAAAGTATAAATAGTATCTTACTGTACATTTTGTCTTGCAATTTGCTTTATTCACCCCAATACCTTTCCATATTAGGTATATAGTCATCATCATTTAAAAAAAACAATTATATATCATCCTGTAGTACAGATGCATCAATATTTATCTACTACCCTATTGATGAACATTTAGGTTGTTTCCAAATGTTTGTTTTTATAAACAGTTCTTCAACCTACATCAGTAAACATTATGAATGCTTGCTATTCTACGATAGATAAGCACTAGATATGTTGGGTCATAGGACCTACTTGTTTGAAATTTTAATGGATAGTGCTAAATTTGCCTGTGGGATAACTGCATAGATTGACTTTCTCACTAGCAGTGGAAGAGAGTCCCAGATTCTCAAACCCAAGTAGACATTGATATTATCAATCTTTTAAATGTATGCCAATTCGTTGGGTGAAAAATGAAATCTCATTTTAATCTCCCTTTACTGTTTCACCATATTTTCTTTTGAATTCTTACACGTCTCTGCAGGATTGAGCATAAAATCACTAAGTATGCAGTCATACATCTATATGTACTCTGAAACCTGAAAGCCATCAATTGTTTCTATATATTTGGAAGTAAAATAAGTTTTGTTATGAAATTTTCCATGAAGAATTTTTCACCCATGGCTAAATAAGGAAATGTTCTTACCAAAATAAATAACACCTTGTCAGTCACCAAAAATCATTTAAATCATAGAGCCAAATTTAAGCAAAATAAAAGCAAATTCAAATATTCATGAGTTCCAAAGCAGTTGGCCACATTCAAGTTCTGTCTCATAACCAATTATATTCTAGATAATATTTGCATTATTGACTTGTTATGATTTGTTTTCTGTTTGCTTCTTATGTTTCTCTTTTCTCTGTTTTTCACATCTTTCCTTCAAATGTGTTATTTGAATATTTAAATTTTTTTTTAATTTTTAGGTTTTTTTTCCTTGTGTCTTTTCTTTTCTTTTTATTTTAATTTCAGAATATTACCAGGTTACAAATGTTTTGGTTACATGAATTGCTGTTGTACTGCCTGAGATAAAGTTATAAGTGTGCACATCTCCCGGATAGTGTACACTGTACCCATTAGGTATGATTTCACCCATACCCCACCTGTTTGATTTATATTGAATTTTACTTCCTGTTGTGCACTTGAGTGCTGTTTGTTTAGTTCCAGTTTAACATTGAGTACCTGTGGTGTGTGTTTTTCTATTCCTGTGATACTTCACTTAGGACAGTGGTCTCCTGTTCCATCCAGATTGCTACAAAAGGTATTAATTCATTGTTTTTATTGTTGAGTAGTACTCCCTGGTATACATATACCACATTTTATTAATTCACTCATGAATTGATGGGCAATCGGGTTGATTACACATCTTCGTGATTGTGAATTGTACTGTTATAAATATTCGAGTGCAAGTGTCTTTTTGATAAAATGTCTATTTTTCCTTTGGGTAAATACCCAGTAGTGGGACTGCTGGATCAAATGGTAGCTTGACTTTTAGTTCTTTGAGGTATATCCATACTACTACTTTCCATAGAGGTTGTACTAGTTTGGAGTCTCACCAACAGTGTGTAAGTATTCCTTTCTTTCTGCATCCACACCAGCATCTATAGTTTTGGGACTTTTTGATAAAAGCCATTCTTACTGGGGTTAGGTGATATTTCATTGTGGTTTTGTTTTGCATCTCCTTGATGATTAGTGACACTGAGCATTTTTTCATGTTTATTGGCCATTAGTCTATCTTCTTTTGAAAAGCTTCTGTTCATGCCTTTTGCTCACTTTTTAATGGGGTTGTTTGATTTTTGCTTGCTGATTTGCTTGAGTTCTTTGTAGATTCTGGTTATTAGCCCTTTATCGGATGTATAGCATGCAAATATTTTTCTCCCATTTTGTAGGTTGTTTATTTGCTATAATGATTGTTTCCTTGCCTGTGCAGAAGCTTTTAAATTTAATCAAGTCCCATTTATTTATTTTTGTGGTTGCTGTGATTGCCATTGGGGTCTTCTTCATAAATTCTTTGCCCAGGCCAATATCTATGAGAGTTTTTCCAACATTTTCTTCAAGAATTTGTATGTTTTCATGCATTAGGTTTAAGCCTGTTATCCATCATGAATTAATTTTAGTGAGTGATGAGAGATATGAATCCTGTTTCAATCTTCTGCATATGGCTATCCAATTTTCCCAGCATGATTTATTGAAAAGGAATTCTTCTCCCCAGTATATATTGTTTGCTTTGTCAAAGATCATTGGCAATATGTGGATGGTACTACATCTGAGTTCTCTGTTCTGTTCCATTGGTCTATGTCTCTGTTTTTGTGCCAATACCATGCTATTTTGGTTACTAAAGCTTTGTAGTATAGCTTAAAGTCTGGTAGAGTGATGCCTCCAGATTTGTCCCTTTTGCTTATGGTTGCTTTGGCTATTCAGGCTCTTTTTTGGTTCCAAATGAAGTGCAGAATTACTTTTTCAAATCTGCAAAAAAGACATTGCTATTTTGATGGAAATTACAAAATTATTTCATAACAAGGAGGAGAAAGGAATCCTCCCCAACTCATTCTTTCAAGCCAGTGTCACCTTGATACCAAAGCGAGGATAGGATGCAACAACAAAAGAAAACAACAGGCCAATATCCCTTATGAATATAGATGCAAAAATACACAATAAAATTCTAGGAAACCAAATTCAGCTACACATTAAAAAAAATAATCCACCATGACCGAGTAGGCTTCATCCCAGGGATGTAAGAATGGTTCAACATACATAAATCCATGAATGTGTTCTACCACGTAAACAGAAGCAAAAAAAAAACAAAAAAAAAAACCATATGATCATCTCAATTGACACAGAAAAAGCATTTGCCAAAATTCAGCACCCTTTTATGATAAGAACTCTCAACAAAATAGGCACAGATGGAACATACCTCAAAATTATAAAAGCCATATAAACTCACAGCCAACATCATATGGAATGGGGGAAAATTGAGAGCATTCCTACTTAGAACTGGAAATAGACAAGGTTGCCCATTATCACCACTTTTATTCAACATAGTGCTGGAAGTCCTTACCAGAGCAATCAGGCAGGAGAAAGAAATCAAGGGTATTCAAATGGGGAAAGAAGAGGTCAAACTATCAGTCTTTGCTGACGATATGATCTTATATCTAGAAAACTCCAAAGACTCTGCCAAGAGACTCCTTGAAGTGATAAATAAATTCAGCAAAGTCTCAGGTTAAAAAATCAATGTACACAAATCTGTATCATTTCTATACACGAGCAATAGTCAAGCAGAGAATCAAATCAAAGACTCAATACCTTTCACAATAACAACAAAAAAAATAAAGTACCTAGGAACATATTTAACCAAAGAGGTGAAAGATCTCTATAAGAAGAAGTATGAATTACTGAGGAAGGAAATCACAGAGGATGTAAACAGATGGAAAAACATATCATGCTCATGGATTGGCAGAATCAACATTGTTAAAATGTCCATATCTGAGCATTTTTAGGCTTCTCTCTTGATTTATTTATAGTGTTTTTGAGTGTATTGCTTTATATGATTTTCTTAGTTTTCTGGGTGTTACAATAGACAAATGGGAATTATCATAATCTACTGGTATCAAAACCTCTTCAAGTGTATTATTGAAAACTTACTTCCCATTAGGTCCCTTTAGTTTCCCAATTTGAAAAATATAATCATTTCAAATATATCCTCTGCATGCATTGATATGACAGATGTTATAATTTTTATTTCTGCCATCGGATATGATTTAAGATACTCATCAAGAGAACTATAGTCCATTATATTTACTTCTGATTTTACCACTCCATTATTCTCTCCTTTCTGAAGATCCATGCCTCCTTCTGCTACCATTTCCTTTCTATTTGGAGAGCTTCCTTTAGACATTCTTTAAAGGTGCATCTGTTTGCAACAAATTCTCTTCATGTGAAAATGTCTTTCCCATTCATTTCTGACAGAGAGTTTTTTCCACATATAGAATTCATATCTGACAGTTCTTTTCTTTCAGCACAAAAATGTTATGCTAATTTCTTCTAGCCTCCATAGTTTTAGGTTAGAAATATGCTCATTTTATTTGTTATCTCCCTGCTTGCTTTAAAATTTCTTTTTTCTTTTCGTCTTTACTTTTCATAAGTTCAATTGCAATGTATGTTGGTATGGATTCCTTTGTGTTCATTGCATTTGTGTTTCATCAGCTTTGAAACTCTAAGCTTATTTATTCTACTAAATTTGGAAAATTTCAGCCATTATTTGTTTGAATATCTTTTCAACTCCAAATTCTTTGTCTTCTCTTTTCTGAAACTCCAAGAATATGAATATTAGCTCTTTTTTTATTGTTCAAGTTTCCTGAGGCTTTGTTCATTTTTGAGGGTGGTGGTGGTGGTAGTGGTGGTGGTGGTGGGAGGGTGTGTGTTTCTTTTTTCTCTTTGTTATTCAGATTGAATAAATTCCATTGTTCTGTCCTTGAATTTCTTGGTTCTATCTTCTTTTAACTCCACTTTACCATTGAGCTTACCCAGTGAGTTTTCTGTTTCAGTTAGGGTATTTTTCGGTTCTTTAATTTTTATTCAGTCCCTTTTAAAATAATTTCTATTTATTTGCTTATGTTTTCTCCTTGTTATTTGTCAGGGGAATTTTTAATTACTTGTTGGCATTCTTTTATTATGGATGCTTTAAAGTGTTTTTCAGATACTTTCAAAATCTGATTTATCTCAGTATTGCCATCAGCTGATAAATTATTTTCTCATTCAAGCTATGCTTTTCTTGGTTATTGGTATAATGAGCAGTTTTCTATTGTATCATGGGCATTTTAAATATTAATTTAGGAAACTCTTCATTCTATTTAAATCTTTTATTTTAGAAGCAAGTTTCTGTTTAGGTTTAGCATACATATTATGACCTAACTTTCTGCATTGTATCCCAGTGAGAACTTAGTTTTCTGATGCCTTGCAATGCTAATCTGGTCTGCTTTGTTCTTCTGGCTCTGTTTGAACTCCCAGTAAATCTTGGTTGGTATCACCTTGGGGATAGAGGGTGCTTCCATGGGCCATCATGTGGGGGATGCTGCACCCATGGTTGGAGAGCATCCCCTTGGCCTGTTGTCCAGTGGGTGCCCTATTCTATCTCTGCTCATATTTCCAAAGCATGGCACTTTTCCCAGACAGAGAAAGCTTTTCTTTTTTCTTTCTTTTTCTTCTCCTGTGCCTGTTGACAGTTCCAGATTGTAGTCCTCTCTGGTGCCCAGAGATATATGAGATAAAAAGGAAAAAAAAAATCCAGAAAATTCACTGTGATGTCACTCTTCAAGTCTTGAGGATCCTTTCCTGTCCAACTTATTCTTTCCACCTTTTCAGAATCTTTTTATGATTGTTCATTAAATTATTTCCAAAGTATTTAGTTGTATTTAGAAGGTAGGAGCAGGAAAAATTGAGTCTATAACATCTTATCCCTAGAATTACTTTTTAAAATTTGCAATACACTCTTATGTCTATCATCTCACTCATTTCTCACCAAAGCTTTGTGGGGTTTATTCTTAAGAAAGTGTAACTCTTCTCCATGAGGTAAAAGTGAAAAGAGCTGGATCTGGTTTAAAAGTACCTCACTGCTAGCTGCAAAAATTTATAAAACGAGCTTTCACTATAAAGCACAACAGTCCCAAACTTACTAGCTTAAAAAAAGATCACCTATTCAGCTTATGATTCTATGGGTGAATTGGAGCATGCTGATTTGGGCCACCTTGACTGATGTCTAATGGACCTGCTATCATGTCTGTGGTTACTTTTTAGGTCTGGAAGATTTAACGCAGTCTCATTCATGTGCCTTTTAGTCATTGGATTTGCTGGGGTAACAGAGAGGATGGGGTCACATATCTTCCTTCAGAAGGCTATCTCAGGCTTCTTGACATGGTAGTGGAAGGATTCTAAGCAGAACAAAAGAAGGCAAGCCCCAAGGGAAAGCACTTTTCATATCTCTATTTGCTATTGTCTCATTGGTCAAAGTGAATCAGAGGGCCAAGCTCAGAATCAGCGTGGGAGAGACTTCCAAAGGATGTGGATGGAGGGAGGGGAAGAGTTTGTGGTCCATTGAACAATCTAGCATGGTCACAATCAAGTTCTGACCCACAAACAATCATAATTTAGCTCATATTTGCATTACATTTTATAATTTATCCAACTATCATGTCTATTATTTCATTTGTTTCCTAAATGTATCTCATGTTTGCTTTGTGGGAAGATATAATTGTTGTCCTTGATACAAAAATCAATATGTTCATGACCATTCCAAATATAATTAACTTGTATTAACTGTTTAATAAATGAATGAAAGAATGAATGAATAGTTGATATATATCACATTAGGGCATTTTCCAGGCTATATGGTATCTTAGGTATAGTATAAGATGTGATTTTCTTTTCCTATGTTACGCCTTCCAAGCTATAATATCTGAAAGTTCTTTTATTCTAGGCTTTATTGAGAAAGTCCTATATCTATTTTAATCACATATTCTATGACTTTGTAAATTATGAATATATCCTTTTATACAAGTGGAAAGAATTCTTACTTGTAGTCTATTCTTACGTAAGTACTCTTAAATTTCTTGATTATATTTATTGCTTGATGGAAAAACATTGTAACTTTCATTATGTCTTTTTCGTGAGACAGTTATTATATAAGAATAAAACCTTACAGGTTTCGATTTACCATAATTCTGTTGGAGGTTAGAAGAATGTTGTCTTTGTTGTTTTGGTATTGTTGTTATTATCTGTATTTTTTTCTATTTAAAATATCCTTCTTGATGTTTTCTGTCTTTGGAAATCATTGGTTCAGTCATTTCAAATTTTAAAAATTACTTTAGCTCTTCTCTAGAGTTAAAACACATAGCTTAGCATTATCTCGTAAGAATTATTTAGATTTCCCCTTAAATACACAACTCAACAACTGCAATGACAAAGGCTTATGTGCTGGCTCTGAGCTCTCTCTTAAATCCTTGTGAGTTCTTTCCACAGCTCATCTTCATGAGTTTGTCACCATCCAGAAGGGCTTACTGTCAAAACTTGCATATTCCATTTTATACACCCTCTTTAAGATCAATTATTATGTGAGAAGCTGAATTACTTTATCAAAATGGAAACAAGTCTAGATACAGCACTTATTTTCAGGTACCTTACTGCAAACAATTCTCCATCATTAAAATTGATAAGCTACCCCTTCTGTTTGTTTTCTTTATCTGACTTAAGTATGTAACCATAAAAATCTGTGCCCTTGAACATTCAATTCTAGAATAGAGGGAAATCATGTATGTTAAAGAAATAAGAGAGTTTAATACATTGCCAAAGGCTCACCAAACTCAATAACTGACAGCTATCCTGTTTTTTTCTTGTCTATACACTTATTTACCCTGTTAGAGAACTCTCCTGAGGAAGGATTTATACTATTTATTCTCAGAGTAACAATGTGGCATGCCCCTCATCCCCCCTCCTATATAGGTTATGCTTCCTTAAGTGTGCAATGAACCGCTCTACATTATATATTGCACCCTTCGGTTAGGTATGCAAGTGAGAGTTACTGGTCTGAAATTCTAAGGCTTTCCACTGTGCATTTTTATAGATGGTGTCAAAAGAAAGGCACACTCAAAATAAATAAAACCACCACTCTAATTTATAATGTTGGGGCTCAGGACAAGCAACATCAGGAACAAATATACCAGTACATCACACTCTTTCTTAGAATTAGTAAGCATGAAGACAGGCTATTTGAAAGTACAGAGTCAGAAGATAAAAAGGAATGAGAAAGAATGAAGCATGCCTACAAGATCTAGAAAATACCCTCAAAAGGGCAAATCTAAAAGTTATTAAAGAGGAAGTGAGAAAGAGATTGGGATAGAAAATTTATCCAAGATACTCTTTCTCAGTCACTAGTATTAGAGACATCACCTGTGTGAGAATAGCCACATCTCGTTGGCTAATTGACACATAAAATGAAAGAAGCTTCCTCTTAGGGTGAATAACGCAGTTTTCTGGAGTATTTGTTTATGCCAGTGGTTCTTACCTGGAGGTGATTTTGCCTTCTTTGGGATATTTGGTAATGTCTGGAGACATTTTAAGTTTTTACAACTTAAGGGTGGTAGTATTGCTGTCCTCTAATGAATAGGGGCCAGGGATGCTGCTAAACATCCTACATTGTACAATAAATTTATCTGACCTAAAATGTCACTAGTGCCAAGATTGAGAAATGTTGGTTTATGCCATCTTCTTTTGCATATATGTTCACTCATTTGACTGGCAAGGTCTGTGTACTATTGCCAAATGTTCACCATAACCATGAACATCGACATTCATTTTGCCTAAGTATCATGTTTTGAATAATTAATATGTGATTTACATATTTCCATGTATTATTTCACTTTTATCTTAATTTTAATCTGATCATTGTTACTCATACAGCATTGCCTTGCAGTGTATCATCTTAGGACAACTTTCTCAAGTTCCTTTACTTTTCCACTAACTCATAGATTCTGTTATCACTGAAACCATTGTCATCACACCTAAAAGAATCACAACATTTGTAGTAGTGGTACATTCAGGATAACTCTAATTCTGAAATTATCCCCTCCCCATGAGCTCAAACAGTCTTTGTCTCCTGTTTTTCACAGCAGGCATCACACTTAGCGTCCACAGTGCACAGTTCACTCCGCCATACAAATACAGCGGAGAGATAGATCCAACCAGAATATCAGCTTTTCAAAATGGATAATTATTGCCAAGAAAACCTGACCAAAGGAGAAATAATTGAGAGGTAGAAATGATCAGATGTCTCTTAGGTCCACTGCTTTAATTCATTTAGACCAAATTTAATTTCTTTCAAGCTGAGGCATATGGGGAAATGCTAATTTGCTTGGGTACTTTAGCAGTAATGTTCATTAAGACTCTTAAAGTTCATTGCAATGTCAAAAGAAACTCCTTTTTTTTTCTTTTACAAGCTGATATGTATTAATGAGAAACTTGCTGACCCCCCTTTTTTTCCTGTGTGTGACCCATACGAGAATCACCAGAATAAAATCAGCAATTTCACAGTCCTTGTTCTGTGTCAGACAACTACACACTGACAGATCCTTCAAGTTTGATTCATTAGGTGAGTGTTTCATATGTAAGGCTAATACGCTATGACTTTTAGCTCTGAGTAAATTTAATCATCATACCATTTCCGTGTGCATATTCACTTTATTTCACTTCACAGGAGGCATATGTGCTTTCAAATATAGTGCCATATGTCTGCAGACTAGAGAATTTTAGAGCTGGAAGGAAACCTTGAGATCATTTACTCTCAATTTTGTCATCTTATAAAGTAGAAACTGAGGCATGTGATGCATTCCAGACAGTGAATTAATGAATCAGACTGTGAATTTGTAAGCTCCTTCCTCCCAGTTAAATGCTCTTTGTGCTACCATTTAACGTCCATTATATGGCTTCAAAATTAAATTCAGGCCTGATTTTATAACATGATTATTTTTTTCTTACCAAGAATATTCAAATAATCATTTTTGCATTACAGATTACAGTTTGTAACTAACTATTCTCACTAGTAAATAAGATTTTTTAAAAAATTGATTATTTTGTACAAATCATTCTTTACTGTCAAAAGTGCTGTGGGAATAGTTGCAATCTCATACTTTTTGAACTTGTCTTCTATCTGCTATCTTGAATGGTAGAGAAGTAATGAGCATATTATGAAGACTTTTAAATTATATTTATTATTTTTGCACTTTGGACAAGTCACAGAGCTCATCTTCTATCTATGTACCTCAAAGATAGTGTTATTGAAATAAGGTAAAGTAAATGAGATCACCTTTATAAACTATGAACATGATATTTATGTAAGTTAACATTGTCATTATTATTAAGACATTTGTTTTGGCTCAGATACCAAAGCCAATATCTTCATGGTTCTTTTATTATATTTTCCTATTTCCTAGTTTTGTTATTTGAACAACTAACACTGATGCATCCTGACTTATGTATAAATACATTAAAAAGAAAATTTAATTAAATCATACACAAAATATTTTTTGATAGAGTTTATTTTTACAGGAGTTTTAAGTTCACAGCAAGATTGAAGGAAAGCACAGGGTATTCCCACATACCCCCGTCCCCACACACAGCGTCTTTCACCGTCAACATTCCCCACCAGAGTGCTACATTTGCTGCAGTCAATGCACTTACAATGACAAATCATTGTTACTCAAAGTCCATAGTTTACATTAGTTTTTCACTTTTGGTGTTATAAAATCTACGAGTTTTAAAAAATCTATGGGTTTTGACAGGTATGCACCATTATAATTGCATGCAGCATATTTTCACTTCAATAAAATTACTCTGCGTGTAGCCTATTCAACTGCTTCCCCTTAACCCCTGGCAACCACTGACCTTTTCACTGTCTCCATGGTTCTGCCTTTTCTAGAATGTCATATAGTTGAAAACGTATAGCATGTAGCCCTTTCAGATTAACTTCTATCACTTAACAATATACATTCGAGGTTTCTCCATGTCTTTTCATGGCTTGATGGTTCATTTCTTTTTTAGCAGTGAATCATATTCCATTGTCTGGATATACCAAATTTATTTTTCCACTCACTTACTGAAAGACATCTTCACTGCTTTCCAGTTTGGACAATTGTGAATAGCAGCTATTATCATTCATGTGTAGGTTTGTGTGTGGACATAAGTTTTCAACTCATTTGGGTAAATACCAACAAGTGCCATTATTGGATCATAAGGTAAGAGTATGTTTAGTTCCACAGGAAACTGCCAAACTATCTTCAAAGTGGCAGTACTATTTTCCATTCCCACCAGAAATACATGAGAATTGCTGTTATTCTATATCTTTATCAGCATTTTTTGTTGTCAGTATTTTGGATTTTGGCCATTCTAACAGGTACATAGTGGCATCGTATTGTTATTTTAATTTGCAGTTCTCTAATGACATACGATGTTGAGTATCTTTTCACATGCTTCCTTGCCTTCTGTATGTATTCTTCAGTAAGATGTCTGTTCAGATCTTTTTGCCCATTTTAAAATTAGGTTTGTCTTTTTCCATTTGGGCTGCTATGACAAAATATCAACTGGGTGGCTTATAAACCACAGAATTTTTTTTTAATCACAGTTCTGGAGGTTGGGAAGTCCAAGATCAAGGGTATAACAGATTTGATGTCTGATGAGGGTCTGCTTCCTGGCCCACAGCTTTTTGCTGTGTCCTCTCATGGTGGGAGAGTCTAGCTAGCTCTCTGTGGTCTCTTTTTTGAGGGCAACAATCCCAACCATGAAGACTCTGCCCACATGATCTAATCGCCTCCTAAAGGCCTTGCCTCCTAATACTATCACATTGGTGATTAGTTTTTTAACATATGCATTTTGGGGGAGCACAAACATTCAGACCATAGCAGGATTATTCATTTTATTGTGGTTGAGTTTTAAGAGTTCTTTGCATGTTTTGGATAACAGTTTTTAGCCACACTGAATCTCCAACAATTCATCAATTGCAGTTCAAGTTTTCTGTCATGTTACTCATTCTCCCACAGGTTTCTGCTCATGGGTCTCTACTCTGATAAGTTGTGATTTGATGAATCTGTCTGTCTGTTCCTCCAGTTTTAAGGTCACTGGTTTGCCCTACGACTTTGTTTCTCTGATTGGTTTAAAAAGAATTGTTAAGTTTTGGTTTGCTCAGATTTTAATTGTTGTTAGAATAGAGTGATGGCTTCTAAGCTCTTTACACGTGGGACTGGAAATCGGAAGTCTTACATAAGAGTTTATAGGTAAAAATAGAGTGACAAAAGCAAAGTTACTCAGGGGGAGGAAAATAAAGTCATTTTAAAAATACCATGTGACAGATAATTGCATCCAATTATTCATGTGCATATAAATCTGATTGAGTAGATCTGGAACAAGCTTGAAGTTCTATAGTTCTAGCAAGCTTACAGGTGATGCACATGTTGTTGCTGCTCTGTGAACTACATGAGAGTGGCATGGTGGTATATGGTATCCTCTGACAAATAATGATTGTCATCTGAGTTTTATAGGCACATTCCAAAAAAGTTACCAAAAATATTTTTATTCACTTAAATATATGTGTATATATTCTACATTTATTAAGTTTTGCTTTTTATATTTTGAAGCTATCTTATTAGGAGCATAGAAGTTTAGAATTACTATTTTTTCTAGGAAAGTATAAACTTTCTATAATCCTATATGATAACTTTTGTCTTAACTTTTAGTCTTGTATTGATACATACCTGAGGGGATTTTTTTGGATAATATTTGTGTGGTGTATTTTTTTTCCATCCTTTTACCATTAACTGCTCCATACCCTAATAATTTTGATGGGACTTCTGCAAAGAGCATGTAGCTAGATTTACCTTTCTTTTATCCAACCTGTCTTCTTTTAACAAGAATTTCATTCATTTACTTTATTTTGATTGTTAATGTATCTGGATTTGTTTCTAAAGCCTTATATTTTTGCTTTATATTTTTAGTCTATCTTTTCCTTTTTCATTAAAATATAGTCCTTATTATTATTTAGGTATGGGGAAGCCAAGAGATCAGAAGATGATTGCCATTGAAAAGATAGTTTGTTATACTCACAGATCAAGAGGAGGGGGCTATGTCATGCTATGAGAGGCCATCTGGGGATGTACATGGGGATGTAGTAGGGTCTGTGAGGAGGCAGAGGGAGAGGGGGAAACTGTGGGCAAAAACCTTTATTGTGGTTCCCACAAGAAGGAACAGCTGCAGCAGGCTAAACAGATTGAGGGTTAGCTAGTTTGAATAATTGTAGTGGGCTCTGGAGCATAGAGTCTGTTCCTAGTTTTCTGATACCTGGTCCTAGGGCAGGTGGATAGCAGCCCAGCATGTCAGAATTCAAAAAAGGAGATGATTGGGGGTTTGGGCTCTGAATTGGTTAATTTGCATTTGAAAAGCATATTCATGGGTGAATTATTTACTCTCTCTACAAATTGGCTAGCACCAGAATACAGAAAATAAAAGACGTGATGAATATGCCCCTTTGATTGTTATGGATTTTTATTTATTAAGTTATTGTTTGCTTGTCTTATTATTCCATTTACCTCCCTATCTGCAAAGTTTTGGAAATTACATATTCTATTTCTGTTCTTTTAGTGGTTACCTTTAAAATCTTTACCACGGTTCTTAAAAACTGTCTAAACCAAATATCCGAATTACCTCCTGAACTTCCATAGGATCGCAGTTTCACCTTTACCCTGATTCTGGTCCAAGTTTTGTTCTCCTGCCGGTGTGCCCGTTCATGTTGCTGTTTGCCTCGTCTCTACCTCAACCTTGCCGTTCACCTGCTGCTCACTCTCTTCACTCTGCTTTCAGTTCACTTATCTTACATATCGTGAACCCAGAAATTCAGTAAAGAGACTATTATTAAGGATTCAATTTCAGGGTTTTTCTGAAGGAAGAAGACCTTTCGGAGTAACTAAGCCACTCCACTGTTGAAATCCCACCCATTAGAAGCTGCAAATTTCCTTTCGCTGAAAGAGTGAGGGTTACTAGAGTGAATTATTTCCTAATCCAGAAAATTGACAGTTTCTAATCAGGAGCCGTGCCAACAGCATGCGAGCTGACAGGCATAAGACACCACGTCTGTGGTGGCAGAGTCAAGAGGGGGCTCAGAACTCTGCAAAGCGTGGCACGTTCGCCTCCCCCTCCACTTTCTGCTTTGAAATAATTTCAACTGTCTGTAATTTTCTCCATTTATAAAAGTCAAAAAAGAAGCCCAGCACCCTCAAGTCATTCTTCATCTTTCATTTCCACACTGTTTTGTGCCTTCCATGTTTTGACCATGTCTTCACTTTCTAATTTCTGAAACCTTAACATAATCAGTAGCAAAATCCTCTGCATCATTTTTCATAATATTTGTTTTTTAACCTCATACTCAAACGGCCTGGCTACCGTGCTGTAGTGTACGTCTTCCCCAGATCCTTAGCAAGTAGTCACTATATATTTTTTTCCGCAACCATCGTTCTTGAGCTTAAAAGTGGGATTGATGTCCTTTTCGTTTTTTTATTTCTACTTCCAGGTGATTTTCCTTCTCTCCCCTCTAAACTTTCCAGCTTTGAATATCATATCTTCCAATTCAACCAGCCACTGCCACTGCCTGACAGCCATCTAGAAGTTCCTGGGCTATTCCTTTGTTTCTTAGAGAGTTTGCTTCTGGCTCACCATCAGTACCCCATACTATCTTTGCTGTTATTCTTGATGAAGTTACTAAGTGGTCCGTCCTCTGCCCCTGTCTCACATTTCCTTGTTGTCCTCTATTTCTATTACATTGTCTTCCATCCTACTTTATTCACTTGGTGACATTGTTATCAGCAATAAGTGCATCTTCTACATAAATTCAATTCCAAGTGTCTCGCATTTTGACCACAAACTCCTGGATTTCCAGTTCCCTCTTTTTATTAAGCCAACTTCAACAATTCTTCTGTGTCACTAGGATCTAGTCCATTTGTCCCTCTGCTAATAGCCTGACTTCCTTTTTAAATTTTCTCAGGGTTTCTCAGCCTTGCAATACCTACAGTATAGGTTGGGTAATTCTTTGTTGTAGGGACTGACTTGTGTGTTATAAGATGTGTAGCCATGTCCCCAGTGACCACTGTTATGTAAATTAGACCCAAGCTGAGAACCTATTACTTAGAACAAATTCCATGGTGAATTTTTACAGTCATTCTATTGCATGCATCTGCAACTTTCTCAGCTTTTTTCACTTTACCACACATGATAAATCCAATATGCCATGTTTTAATACTCTAATCTGCACCTGTACAGCTGAGCATAACTATAGAAAAACACAGAGCCATCCTAAATCTTATCTCTTTAAATTCATGATCATTAACCTTAAGTGAGTGTTCAGCACTAGCTGACAATTACAGCATAATGTCTGACGCCATCCAACTCTTAACACCCTTCCACAGCAAAATTTCTATCCTCTCCTCTCTCTTTTACCCTTTATTACGTCCTTCATCTTTAACCTCCATCTAATTGTCTTGCTCTCTTCAATACTGAGAAAATAAAAACCGTCAGAGGGAACTTCTGCAAGTTTCCACTCTCACATCAACATCTCTACCAACATCATGTCCATACCTTGTGCCTTCCCGTCTGTTATGACAGATGAATTGCTCCTGCTCCCAGCCAAGGCTAATCCCTCCACGTGGCAGTCGTTTCTAAACCTTCTTGCTTACTCAAGATCTGATGACAGCAAATCTTGTCATTCTCTCCTGCATCTTCAAACTTCCCTCTTTATTTGAGGATCCAAACATGCTTTTATTTCTACTAACTTCAAAAGCAAACTTCTTTTAAAAAGGTAAACTTAAAAAGAAAACATACAACTTTTCTTTAATTGCCACACCTTCCCTATGTCTCTACATCCCTTTTTCCCAGGAAGTATCAAAGAAAATAAATTATTGCCCAAAATCTTTCCCACAATTTTCCTTTTGCTAAGAAAAGAAGGATCAGGAGGCAATTCTCCCTCCTAATTTCCAGGTTCATGATAGTCTAAGAATCTACAGTTATGTCAGAGATAAGAATAAAACATGTAGGTTTTCTTTCTGTTCTTAAGAAACCGAACAGAGGTTATCAAGATGAATTGTTTCTAAGTGCAAATGAGTTTTGGCAAAAATTAATTATGCCACTAACATTTAAAAAATATATTAAATTTGAATCTTTGATAAAGTTCTACAGTCTTGAATATATTAGATGAAGTCAGCATTTAAAAAAGTTGTAACTAAAATAATTTGCTTAAGATTGTTGTTAAAAAGGATGATTATGCTTCAACACACTCAAAGTAAATGTTATACTGTTTGTAGATGCCTTTCTTTTTTGCTTTTCCCACTCCGTGAACAAACTTGGTTGTATAGAGACGTATGACTTTACTTCTCTCAGCAGAACTATTTTTGATCAGATCAAGTCTCCGTTTCTGTTTCTGCTGTTCAACATTCAATCTTTTGTTGACCTATTTTCAGGACAAAATTGTTTTATATATTGGAGAGAAAATGCCCGAGACATGACATTCAGTGCTGGGGACCACAATTTTAGAGGAACACTGTCAAAATAGGATATATCCTTCAGTACAGCATATGGTTAAATGAGTACCTTCTGTAGTAAGGCAGACCTGAGCTCAAGTTGTACCTCTAATTTTTGCTCTCTGTGTAATCTTTGGTAAGGGATATTAACCCTTTGAGTCTCAGAGGGCTTACATTTATAAAATGGATACAACAGGAGCACAAAATTCTTCATTTTGTTGTGATAATTAAATGAGAAAATATATGCAAATAAGTAAATGTGTATACACAATTCAGTACATTGCTTAATAAATTTTACTTATTTATTTCTGAACAGTGAGAAGATGCAAAACCACACCATCAAGGAAGTGATTCAAATAGCTGATGTGCTTAGAGATTCAGAGGAGACATGAGAACTGTCTTCCCACATTCTGGAGAGTGCCTTGTGGAAGATGAATTAGACCTATTCTGTGTAGCTTTGGCAAGGTTGGGTGGAGAAATATTGGACTTAACATCTGAAATAGTGCAGTAGGTAGAATACCGGCTCCCCCAAATTGTTCATATTCCACTCCGTGTCACCTGTGAATGTACTAGTATTACACGGCTAGGAATTTAGGTAGCAGATGGAATTAAAGTTGCTAATTAACTGACCTTAAGATAGGGCAATTATCTTGGATTACCCAGATGGACCCAATGTAATCACAAGGGTCCTTAAAAGTGGAAGAGGAAGGCAGAAGCATCAGTGTGAGAATCACATAATGTGAGACAGATTCTAAAGGCTATTGCTGGCTCTGAAGATGAAATGTGGGTGGCCTCTAGAAGTTGGAAAAGCAAAGAAAATAGATTTTCCTCTAGAACCTCCAGAAAGGAATACAGCTCAGCCAACACCTTGATTTTGATAGAGTGAGATCCATTGCAGATTTCTGACCACAGAACTATAGGAAAATAAATTTGTATTGTTTTGAACTGCTAAGGTTGTAGTGTTGTGCTGTGTTACAACTGCCATAGGGAATTAATTCAAAGAGCATGCTAAAAACATGAACTGTTTCTTCCAAACTGAACGTTCAGAGCATGGGTATCTGTTTTTTGGGGGAAGGGTTCTAGAAAAGGATTCACATGTGACGTAGAGAGTTTGATTACATGAAGCTGAGGTTTGTTTAACAGAAAGTATAGCAAGAAAATCTAGAATGATTCATCCTTTGATACGTGGATTCAGTTGCTATTTTTTTCTTGGTAATTCAAATGAAGCTATTATTGTTGATAGGCAATGTACCATTGGACATAAAAATTATCCAGCGTGCCCCCGCAAGGTCACATGCTCAGACTCAGCCTTCACCTTTTAAATGGAGATGAATGCATCACTCTGGAGATGGAGAACTTATCTTTCAGTGACAGGTTAAAATCCACCACCCTCCTTATTTTTTTTCCTACCTCCTTGAATTCTGTGTCTGCCTCTTGTGCAACAAGACAACTTATTAAGATGCCAGTCTATGTGTCTCCATCCTCATATATTGCCTGAATAAGTACTAAGTCAGCAAGGGCTGTTATATCTTACCTTTCTGCTCTACTTTTCTCCAAAAGATGGATGTGATACCTAGTTCTTTAGAAAGGAAGCACATAAATTTCAAGTTAGGATAGAAACATCTAACCTATTTTTGACAACACATTCTATATTCCTTGTGATACAGGAAGTTAAAGCTAAGTATGTTTTGCTGATGAGTATATTTTTAGTTCATTGCAGAAGTGAAAAAACTACATGCAATGTGGCAGAGGACATCAAAAGTGGTATATACATTTGTTAAAGAAAAAAGAGAAAATATGAAGGACTGTGAAGTCTGAAAAAAAAAATCAGCAAAGTGAATGCCTCTATTTGTTGGTGATACAAAAGAGAATAGTTTTGAAAATCAACCATTGAATTACACACGAACAATCCAGCATTTTTCTTTATTTTGTTAAATGACAGATAAATGGTGTTAAATTAACATCTTTAATTTGCATACATTATGTCTGTTTGTGGTCCAGTCTGCCATCAAAATTATACTCTTCGTTCCTATCATTTATGACACGGTGGTGGCAGAGAAACAAGCTTCTGGTTCCCAGTGCGTTGTCTGACCTGTGGCAAAAGGCATTGACTGCTCTAGATTTTACTGGGATATTGGCTGCAACAGGATGTAGTCTTTTACATGGCTCTACTTTCCATGGGTCAGGACAATCTGGTAGCCCTTAAGCTCAACCTCATAATTTGTCACCTCCCTATGAGGTGAGTTATTGCACCTTTAGTCTGAGTTATTGTACCTTTAAGTCTGGATCCTAAAAATGCAACACAAAAGCAGTTTACTATCTTCTGCAAGAAAGCATATCCATCTTTTCCTCCTCCTCTTCCTTCTCCTTCTCCTACTGGCAGCTATCATTGATGAAGACCCTAAGATGTACAACCACTTTATAAAATTGATTGCTTTACATATCTTATTTAATCTTTGGAAAACATGATTGTTATCTCCATCTTACAGACGAGGACATTGAGGCTCAGAGAACTGAAATATTAATAACTAGTCTCCAATCACACGCACATATAATGATGGATCCAGTATTCAACCTAGAGTTATGTGACTCCACAACAGGTGCACTTTAGCTAAAAGTTATTTGTCTTTCTGCAACTATTAACCTGATATCTTCTGGTAACATTTACTTTTTTCCAAAGAATTATTTCTCCAAAACAAAATTAGATAATTCTGAGATATTATAACATAGTTATATTCATTATTGCATGTACTCTCATATTTCCTCATCCTATGTTTCTCTCCATTCATACTCTCTGTGTGAAAAATGTACGTAAACATAAGACTCCCATAGCTGAAAGCCAACAAAATCTTCTGTTTTAGGCCAGATTTTATACTTAAATGAGTGGTTCCGTTGGTATAGGAGAATGGTATGGTTAAGAAGAGAAAGCAATACAAGAATCCTGAAAACAGGAAGAAATCTGTGGAGAGTATTTTGTTCAACTCTTTCCATTATTTCCTCCCACTTTAAACAATCTGTCCTTAAATGGAGAGTCTTTTAGACCATGCTTGCAACCTGGTCACACCTTCTGTCTTCTCATCCTCTTTGCCGTTCAATATCAAAGCCATCTGTCAGGGCCCCGACACTAGGACAATCTATGATAAATGGCTCCCGGTAACTCTACTTCATGCTTTTCAACATAATCTAGAACAGAACCTCCTCCTCCTTCACCTTTGGCATGTTTTATTTGGTCAGTTTCATTGGGGCCTTATTTTTGTTTTTCTTCAGACAGCATGTAACAGGAGATCTCTGCTTTATGTGATCATCAAGGCTTGCCACTGGTGTACTGTGTGGTTAACAGTCTTCTACTGGTTTGCCAGGGCTGAGCTGGCAACTGTATTGCATTATCCTGTTGTTTATGGAGAGACGTTACCAAAAGTCTAAATCACTTGGCGAAGAGATTTAGCATAACCAGGAGACCAGGGGTGGCAGGGATTCCTGAACAGACTAATGTCCCAGGTACTTCTCCCTTGTCACGTTCCGAAGCATATACTGCATGTACCAGGCCTTTTGCTTTCCCGCATAATCCTGCTTCCTGCTCGACAGGCCCTCAAATCAAATAGATTTATAGCACAAATACATCACATTTATTGCAGAATTTGGTTATCTCTTTCCTTTTGTATTTCGGTCTTGTTCGTATTGCTTTGGCTCCCTTGTTAGCATACAGAATGACCTAGATTCTGTTTTGCAGAATTGAACACAGAGAGGATATGCTCGTCAATATGACTGGCTGGAAAATCTTTGATTAAAAGTTATGTTACTCATTACCCAGGAAAATCAAAGTGAGAACAATGCTTACTGACCATTTTTGGAAACAATTTCTTGCTCATTGCTTTCTGCAATCCTTTCTTAAAAACAAAGCTGTAAATTGCCACATTTCACTGAGATGGCGACACACAGAGCAATTTGTATTTATGCAAAAAGACCCCATTACTCATTTTTCTTTCAAATTGGTTTCTAAGAGTTTCTACCTGAAGGAGTGATAACATGGGTAATTATTTTGAGACAGGTTAGCTAGAATTTGATAGAGCAAAACCTCCAGGTTCTTGGGTTGACAGATAACTATCAGTGCTGTTCATTTTCCCAAGGATAATGGTCAGGACATGTAAGCCACAAAATCAATAACATGAATGATTATTTGCCAGTGAAATCAATAGATCTAACTCCTATTAAATGTGTCTATCATGAATGAAAAACATTATGGTAATGAATGCATGCTGGCAGAGTAGAATGAAGCTCTAAGAGCCCCTCAGTATCTGTACCAGCAGGTTAGAGCTGGTTCCGGTCACATAGTCTCAACCTAATAAAACAAAGATAGGGAAATAAGCAAAACAGGTTTGAAATATAAATAGGTCTCTGAGAAGGCAAAGGGTTTCCACAAGGTCTATGTAAACTCTACCTTCTCACTCCCAAAAGATATTACAGCATATTGGCATCAGTATATGTTATCATCTTTGGGTGACGAGTGATACTAAATGTCATTGAGTTTAATCCTCCATCTGATCTTGTGTTTCTTCTACTGTGTTTTCACCAAGTATTGAAAAATCCCTCCAGAGGGATCTTTCCAGGTATCCCACAGCAGAAAAAGAAAGCAGAACTGAATAAACTGTGTAAGAGTCTATAGATAAAGCAGTACCAAAAATGTGACCAACAGTCATTGGGCAATGGAATCATTACACTTTAAGAAGGAAGGGACTTATTCGTGAACTCCATTTTAAAATGCTATTTATAAAATGTTTTTGAAATTTTTAAATCATATTTTATGGGTCATGGCCTTGGTGTTATAGATAATTTGCCACATACTTCAGTTTTTCACCTGTTGTCTGAGATAAAAATAAAGCATAACTACATTGCTTTTGAAAGAAAATCAAGGCTCATCATTGCAAAGCACCTGCTTGGTCGTTGTAAGGTAAATGAAAGAGACATAATGTTTACGAATGAGCAAAATGGCATTAGATCTTTCAGGATTGGGATCAAGAGGGCAGGAAAATACAAGGTGAAAAATGTCCTTTTCAAGTGTCCTGTGATGATCTGGGTTGACCTACCAATATTTTAGCCCTCATGTCATTGGCTTCAAAGGCTATTTGACACATAATGAGGACAGTTGGGATTTTATTGAGGATTGTAATAGAATCTGAACCAGAGGCAAGTCAGAGCTCTGGCTTAACTTGGTGAACCATGTACTTTTCCAATAGCCCATACTGCTTCTGGGAGTGTCTGGGAATACTAATGAGAGTAGCTAGCATGTTGTATCAGATTTA
Organism: Indri indri; assembly: GCA_004363605.1. Taxonomy (NCBI): domain Eukaryota; kingdom Metazoa; phylum Chordata; class Mammalia; order Primates; family Indriidae; genus Indri; species Indri indri. The sequence continues at coordinate 36,106 of RJWJ010007135.1, read as the reverse complement.
GGAATTTCACTAGCCTAAAGGTGAGCATTTCTTAGCCCAGGTCACCAGAGTTATATTAGTGTAAATCCAAAGGGTCGACATTCTCCCCACTTTTTGAGAAGTAAATATCAGTTTAATATAAGGGGTATCATTCCAGTTAATGAAGCTGTTGAAAAATGAGGTGGCCTATTTTACAATATGAGTTTGTGGTTCCTAGACATGTTTTTTTAAAATAAGGATTGAGTGACCACTGTTGCTGAAGAGTTTGTATGATTCCTAGATAATCCCTGATAGGTCCTTCCAACTCTGGAACCTAGCCATTCATTCATATTCATCTATTCATTCATTTAACAAAATGTGATTCTCTAATTATGACACAAAATGACATTCTTCCTGTTTTATTATAGCTTTAGTCTGAATAAACTAAGTACTGTAAAAATATTAAATAATCAAGGAAGTAAAATATATGTAAGCACCCAATCTCATTTTCCAGTCTACAGAATCTCATAACAGCCAATCAATTCATGCTACATTGTTGGGTACAATACAGATAATATAGTAAGCAAATGAGCAGCATTTTACAAAAAAGATTTCAAAGTTTTGTCATAGCCTATTTCCTCACTTCATTCAGGTCTCTTTTCAAATGTCACCTTATCAAAAAAGGCCTTCTTTGTCTTCCCTGTGAAAAATGGTACATCCACGCTGCATCACTCTCTCTGCTCTTATCCTGCTTTATTTATACTGATAAAATTTATTACCTCATCATTCTCTTGTTTATTTTTTGCCTCTGTCCACTAGATTGTAAATTCCATGAGAAGAAGGACTTTGACTGTTTTGTTCACTCCTATGTTCCTATTGCTAATGATAATATTTGATGCACGGTTGATGCTCATAAATACTTGTTGGATGATTGAATAAATGAATGGATGAATGAAGGAATGAATGAAACTGAGTGAATTAATAAATGACTTTGCATAATAGAAACAAATTTTCATTGTAAGCAGATACTACTTTAATATCATAAACAATTTAGCCAATATAAAATAATTTTTATTTTATATTTGAAGCTAATTTACACAAACAGATATAAACTGAAAATGATTAAAGGAATATATGAAACTACTTTAAAGAATTTCAATAAATCCACCCTCACTAGAATTTCACACTCTTTCATGACTTGGGAAAAGTAGATAAAACTTGAAAAAACAAAAAAAAAATGTGGCTAAATTATTGGGTGTTTCAGTTGAATTTAAAGTTCCTCCTCCATATGAAATATAATGAGAGGGATTTTTGTAAGTAATTTCTACAATAGTAACTCTAATTCAATTTGCCTGTATGAATTCATGTTGCATGATTGCTGAGAGAATAGAGATGCTTGGGAAACAGCATTGGTCTGATGCTTTGCTATGCATTAGGGTTTCTGAAATACATCCAAATGGCGTGTACTCATTGACATTTTTAAACAGCTGTGATCTGTATACTATTTTCTTGTATGCTGTTATACAAGTATACAATAGTATATTTGTATACTGTTGACCCACCATGGTTTTTAACTCTATCTGAATACTAGTGGTGAACACTGATTTTCAAAAATATATATGGTTTTCCATATAGATGACAAATATTTTTGCTAGTTATGATCTATCAAGTTATTCATTTTAAATACTGCATTAGGAAAAAATGTACTCAATGGAGCTTTCTGATTATCGGTTATATCAATTCAGCAATGCAGCTGACTTATAAAATGGAAAACTATGTATCATTGTGAATACAGAAAAATCAATTTGCCTATGCATGGTAGCAAATTGTATGCATACAGGAATGGATTTCTGAACATTTTTAGAAAGGATTCTGTGATTGCATACTCTAGTATGCAAGAACTAAGTATAAACCATTAAGTCCAAGAAAATCTTATTTTAAAGAGTCACATTGTAGCTCAACCTTTTGCCCCAAATGAGGAAAATAATATTTTTCTAATTAACTTCAAGTTTGAAAATAAATATTTGCAAGTATGAAGAATATTCAGGTAGTTTTTGTTTTCTTTTATGAAAGAAGAAGCAGGTATAATAGAAATAGCCCTGGGTCACAGGATCTTGGATTAAAATAACATCTCTTTCAATATTTATCTGTGTAAACCTGAACCGACCATTATTACTAGAACTTACTTGATTCTTCTGAAATGCTATGTAAATATTATCAATTGATGGTATTAATTATTGTGCTTAGAAAAATATTAACATAGAATTTATGTTCCCCAAATCTCTAAGAAGTTACTAGAATGATACAAGAAATTAGAAGAGTCAGCTTTAATAAAATAGCAGAAAGCCTGATCAATATGTTCAGATAATGTTAGAGCTTCAAGAATTCTGGACATCATGATATTTGACCTCTTCATTTTAGATATGAGGAAACTGAGTCCCAAGGAGTTTCCATGGCAAAAAATTCATACAGCTAAGTAGAAAGACAACACTATTTAACAGTTGAAAAAACTAGCCTTCAGCAAACATCCCAATATTCTTGTTTTCTTTTCTCTACTCTGGTCTTCTTTTCCTTCCCTGCCTGCCTCCCTTCCTCCCTTCCCTCCCCACCCTTTTTTGTTTTAACATAAGTCATTTCCATTCTCTAGCTGATGTTTAGGCAATTTGATGTTTCTCTGTTATTATTAAATAAATACATACAGTAGTAAATTTAGAAAATCTAGAGGATCAAGAAGAATTTTTTGTGTAATATCATTCAGAAAGATTTAGGTATTTTTTATAAGGGGAAGTCATAGTCCATTTTTGTTGCTATAAAGGAATATCTGAGGCTGGGTAATTTATAAAGAAAAGAGGTTTATTTGGCTCACTGTACTGTACAAGAAACACAGCATCAGCATCTGCTTTTGGTGAGGGCCTCATGAAGCTTCCACTCATGGAGGAAGGTGAAGAGGAGCTGGCATCAAATGGCGAAAGGAAGGAAGCAAGAGAGAGAGGGGAGAAAGGTGCCAGGTCTTTTCAGCAATAAGTTCTCATGGGAACTAATAGAGAGAGAATGTATTCATTACCTCAAAGATGGCACTAAGGTGTTCATGAGGGATCCACCCCATGACACAAACACCTCCCATTAGGACCCACCTCCAATATTGAGAATCAAATTTCGACATGAGATTTGAGGGGACAAATATTTAAACTATATTGGGGGCCTGTTTAGTTATAAATAATTAAGGCTATCCTTCATGAGTTGCGAAATGAAATTTCAGAATCTAAAAGAAAAATTGCAAAGGACCATTATTGTGGTGAAAATATTCAGTCCTTGCTCCCCCAGCTATAGGAAAATTTTAGGCAGTGAAGCACTTTGAGACTCATTAAATAAATAATTTAAAAAGTAAGAAAATAATAAGAAAAATAAGCACAAGCCTACCTTTACACTGCTATTCCATTAACTGAATGCTGGCTGGTAGTATTTGTGTAGCATTTATCTTTGGGTTTACCCAATTCATATAAGTTGGCATAAACAATCAGACACATGGAAGAACTAAAGGCTGTCAACTCAATTTATTTTGCTTAAAATTGCCAGATAAAATATGGCATTGTCCATAAATTTGGCCAAGGCTAAAATGGAATATTTGGGAGCATCTCATTGGTTATATTAAATTAGAAACCAACCATGTTTTATTTATTTTTTCTTCCTAAATAAAATTTTTTGGTGGAGAGAGATTATATTAGGGATAGAGCTTGAATTTGTTTCTTTAGTATCACATAGGCATAGCCTTTATGCCATTGGTAGAAGGCCCTGTTCAATCTTAAATATACTCTATGTCAAATGCAAGTATGAAGACATTTGAATATTAATAAAGATCCATTTCTTCTACAAATAGATAGGAAATGAACAATTGGATAGGGCTATGTGCATGCAGATAAGCTCCTCGTTAAAACCAAATTTACCAAGGGTAGTATTGTCAGTTAAAATACTATGACACATACACAATGAAATAATATATAATTTAAACTATTCTCACTTTACAAAATAGACAATTGAACAACTGTAATTGATTCATGTATGGCAATTTTCATTCCATTAGTTGGAATATATATTCAAAATTGAAGCTGTCAATCAAAGAAAATGAATGCATGTTCTGTATTTCATAGTATTAATTGGAGGAGGGGAAATCATTCTTTGTACTCAGACTCAACAGGGCTATACACATTGTAGGTTACGCAACAGTAAGTACACATGTTTTTTCTAGTCATATAATTAGTCTGAGCATATTGGTACATTTATGAAAATAGGTTAATATGAAGCCCTGTGAAATAGTAAACATGGTTTTCATTTCATTAAAATTCACCTTATTGATTGTATTACCTTTCGAGACTGTTATTTTATTGACTTATGTATTTACTTTTGTATTTCAGAGGACTCTATTTATTCAAAGTCTATAAAACTATGCTGAATTATTACTAACCCAGGAAGGCCATCTCCTGTCTCTGAGGATCAATGGACTGAGGATTTGTTAATGAAATGTGGGACAAAACACACATACTTAAATTTAAATATTCATGTTGTTGAATTCAAAAGTATGACACTCTTCTTGAGTTCTTTAGATTGACCTGTTCCAAAAACTCCCTTTTTGGGAGTATTTTTGATTCTTCAATTTGGCTGTTAACACTTTACATGTTATTATCTGGGCACTTGATTCTGAGGTTCTTCCAATAAGCAGCTTTGGCCATTATTTCAAGAATGCCTTAATACACCAAGTTGTAAATAAACATTTTATTTTTTTAAATGTCAGATAGCCCCAAGAGAGTGACAGACATGCACAAGTTTGGGGGAGGCATCCAGTCTAACTGATCAAACAATGAGTCTTATATTATAACCTTTATATTTGTGATTTTTGTGATTTGTGATTTTTCTGTTAGTTTTTGCTAAAGTAAAAAATGTGATTATATTTGTGATTTTTCTGTTATTGTTTGCTAAAGTAAAAAAATGTGATTATATTTGTGATTTTTCTGTTATTGTTTGCTAAAGTAAAAAAATGTGATTATATTTGTGATTTTTCTGTTATTGTTTGCTAAAGTAAAAATGAAGAATTTTTAGAATTATTGTCTATGAATATGAGAAATATAAATGATTTATAATAAGCCCAGTTTTTATTAGGTGGACAATGGGAAATTACATTTGGCCATTTTTTACCTACAAAAATGGTAATTTCATATGATTCAAGCTAATACATCATAAAATAAGCTATAGGAAAACATGATGAGGGTAAGACACAGAAGAATCGTTGAACAGTACATGGATTCAGGCCCCTGTATATGAATTTCAGTTCCAGACTTACCATAAACTTGTATGGTAAGAGAATTTGAGCACTAATTCTCTTTGAGCTTTGGAATCTTCAAATGAAAACTGAGGAGATTCCTTTTGTCCATTGTTCTTCACAGTTGAACATGGTAATAAATATAAAGTTTTGTGAACTTTAATGACTGTAACGGTTTAACGTTATCTCTACTTTGAGTGTACACAAGAATTTGCCATGCCTGGCACTCCCACATTTCATTCCATGTTACTGCTAGCTGCACCCTCTTCCCATGCAGCTGGGGTTCCTTAAGGTCCCAAAGAATCTTAAAGATGGTAGAGAACACTCTGCTCTTCAGAATTAAAGGAAATACAAAACTTTAGTTTCCTTGTGCCCAGGATAAACTGTAGGAGAAGACAGGGGAAATGTGATGTCCAAACTCATCTCAGAAGCATGAAATTCACTAAGATTTCTAAGTTACATAATCTCCAGGGGGCATCCAAATCTTTTGAGCTCTCCAATCACCATGACTCAAGCCACTAGCCAAGAGGGACAAAGGGGCACCTTCTAATGTTTCTTTGCCTCAGCCCTTGTCTCTGTCCAGGACTTACTTGTTCCATCCAATCAAGCATCAATCTGTTCACCTGTCTGTCCTCTGTTCACCTATTCATTCACTCCTAAAATATTTATTGAATTCACAGTATGTGGGATGCGATATGCTAAATACTTTGGATATAATGACAAGTTGGAGAGACAAAGCCTTTGCTCCCTGAGATCTTTTGGTCCAGACATTAAATACTCACTAAAATATGTAATCATAAATTTGTTAATTGCATCAATGGAGATAAAGCCATCATCCTGGATTATCAAGGTGGACCCTAACTCAAAGACACGTATCTTTATAAGAGAAAAGAGAGGGAGATTTGACAGTGAGAGAAGAAAGGATGACACAGACAGAATAGGGGGAGGTAATGTGATCATACAGGCAGAAATTGGACGTGTATCAAAAGGCAGGACAACTAACAGAAGCTGGAAGATGCAAAGAATGGATTCTCTCCTGGATCATCCAGAGAAATCATGGCTCTATTGATGTCTTGATTTAGAACTTCTGGCTTCCTGAATCATGTGTCAGTAAATTTCTGTGGTTTCAGCCACCAAGTTTGTGGTAACTTGTCGTCACCAATAGCAGCCTTAGGAAACTAACGCATTTTGGTACTGGGAACTTGAGTGCTGCTATGCTAAGTGCCTGTAAACATGGAAGTGGCATTGGGCTTGGGTAAGGGGTAGAGATTTGAAGAATTTGGATAAGCAAGATAGAAAAAGACTAGAGTGCCTTGAAGAGTCTGTTGGTAGAAATACGGGTGTTAAAGGAGTTTCTGGTGAGGGCTCTGAAGGAAGTGAGGAGAATGGTAGAGAAAATATCTATTGTAGATAATATATATATTGTCATGAACATAATGTTGGTAAAAAATGAATATTAAAGGTGTTACTGGTGATGGCTGAAAAGGAAAGGAGGAACATGTTATTGGAAACTGGAATAAAGGCAATCCTTATTATAGGCATACCTCTGAGATATTGTGGGTTCAGTTCCAGATCACTGCCATAAAGCAAATATTGCAATAGAGTGAGACACTTGAATTTTTGATTTCCCAGTGCACATAAAAGTTACATTTATACTATTGTTTTGGAAAGGGCCATGTATGCAAAGCACCCCCCAAAAGCAGAGGGAGCTAAGATACCAAAAAATAAGCAGACAAATCCAGTGTGCCAGTACAGGGTGATTTATTGGGGGACTTATAGACAGAAGAGTGGTCTTCGGTGGCTGCAAGACCAGTGATCTCTGAACTGTTTTTTTCCCATACCTAGGGCTTAAATATCATACCAAAAGAGTGTAAGAGCTCTATACAGATAATCGAAGGCAGCCCTTGAGAACAGGCAGAAAGCTATGTGTGTCATAGCCTATAATTTGTGCGATAACATCAAGGTTGCTTTGAACTAGAGCAGGCCCTATGGTGAGTACATGTTCTTACACTAAGAACAGTAAATAAAGTAGGAATCTGGAGGTATTCCCAGGACAAGTTAATTAGAAATCGACATGGCAGATTAGCATCCAACAAGGAGTCACATTCGTCTCCACAACTATACTGTAGTCTATTAAGTGTGCAGTAGCATTATGTTTGAAAAAATAATATGAATAACTTAATTTAAAAATACTTTATTGCTAAAAAATGCTAATGATCATCTAGCCTTCAGTGAATTGTAATCAAAGATCACTGATCACAGATCACCATAAGAGATATAATATTAATGAGGAGATTTGAAATATTGCAAGAATTACCAAAATGTGACACAGAGACGTGGAGTGAGCATGTGCTTTGGAAAAATTATGTCAATAGACTTGCTTGACGCAGGGTTATTGCCACCAACTTTCAATTCAGATACCTGTATATTAGTGGCAGAAAACTAGGCTGAATTGTATTTTACTTGGCTGAATTCAATTTTCTGTGGAAAGCAGAACTTACAGTGATGAATGTGGCAAGAAGGTTTCTGGGCGAAGTGTTGAAGGTGTGCCTTGGTTTCCCCTTGCTTCTAAAGTGTAAAGGGGAAGAGATAAATTGAGAAAGAAACTGTTAATCAAAAAGGAACCAGCACTTGATGTTTTGGGAGATTCTTGGCTTAGTCAGATTAAACGGATGTTAAAATTAGGAAATTCACTCTTGGGAAAGCATATTGCAGAGTTAGTGCCCGATGGTGTGGCTGGACTGCCTTTTGTTGAAGAAATTAGGCATGTAACTCATGGATTCACTCAACCATCTCAGCAGAAGCGAGGAATACAGATGAGGTTACCCAGAAATGATCTGCGAAGGACCCTCTTGTGTAATGTTGTAGATCTTCTTGACATGCATAGAAGAACTACGTGTTTTTTGAGAATGTTATATCAGCAGAAACACTGCCAGCCTGGACTGCACAGGATAGCAATGGGATGAAGTGAAGAAAGGCTGTTGGACTTTTGGGATTCTACACATCAGAAATGGGCTAATAGACCTACTTGGCTGCAAATATCTGACAACCTTAAGGAAAAGAAAGGATGACTCTGAGAGCAGAGCTGCTGGAGCAGAGACAGAGGCTGGCAGAGCCGTAAGCCCAGAGGGTATAAAATTAAGCTGCAGAGAAATATTCTTGGCCTGGAAAACTAATAATATTTGCCTTGCTGTATTTCAAACTTGCTTGGGATTGGCAATCTATTCATTCTAATTTCTCCATTTAGGAATGGAATTTCTACCCTACGTCTGTCCCATAATTGTATTTTGGAAGCAGATAACTTATTTTCTAGTTTCACACGTCCACGGATAGAAATTTTGTCCCAAGATAGGTCATACTCCAAGTCTTACCCATAGCTTATTTAGATTATTTTAGATTATGAGATTTGGGATTTTTGAACTGATGATATTTAGATGAGATTTTGAATTTAGGGTTGATGTTGTAATGGGTTGAGACTTTTGAGGATGATGGGATGGGGTGAATATGATTTGCAGATAGGGTGAATGTAGATATTTGGGGGCCAGAGAGCAGCAGACAGGTTGAATGGAAGCCTCCAAAATAGATATATCCATGCCCTAATTTCAGGTACTCTGGATATTACCTTATTTGGATAAAGTGTCTTTGCAGATGTGATTCAGAATCTTGAACCCTATAAAGTCAGCAGCCGGGCAGCCATCGGAGGTCAGAAGAGGCAAAGGACGGATTCCCCCTAGAGGCACCTGAGGGAGTATGGTTAAGCCAACGCCTTGATTTAGGACTTCTGGTCCCCTGAATCATGACAGAGTAAACTTCTTTTATTTTAAGTCCCCAAGTTTGCGATAATTTATTTTGGCATCCACAGGAAACTAATATCGACCTACTCTCCTAACACCGTAGTTTTCAATACTGATATCTAAAAAGGATATTTTCCCAACTCAGAATTTATAGTCAGGAAATTCAAGCTAGTATTCAGTATAGTGATGAAGACTTGTGGGAATATACAGGCAAGCAATGTATATACATATACACATACGCGTAACACCCTTTAGGAACTGAGAGGTAACTAGTCAACTATTACAGGATTGGGGGAATACTTTCCTCTCTGCAGGCACCAGGTCTGGAGGGGGCACTAAGATGCTATTTGTGACAAGAGCCACAGCATGCAAGAGGCTGCCTTGACTCTGATTTGTACAGTAAGAAGGTTATTCTCTCATTGGGGGGAAAAAAACCTTACCAGAAAAATCCATGTCATTTATTTGTATTAGCCTTAAATCTATTCAAAAGTGATTGTGGGGTGATTAGTAGACTAGAACACCATGCACTATATGTTTTGAATGTTGCCTCTAATGTAAGATTTTTGGTTCTTTATCATTTAAGATTTAAATTAAACAAGTGTGGATAGCATTTTAGGAAACAGATGCAATGAGTATCGAGGACACCTGATCTAGGCCTAACAAATTTAGGCCAGCAATTTGAAAAATATGGTCTTTAAACGCTTTGAGATCCCATTTGTTGGGGAAAGAGTTAAGACAGAGGAGAGTGAATGAGCAGGGAGCATAAAGGCCCTATGCCTCCTTTCTTTCCCCAAGTTTAGCACTTTTAAGCTTTTCTGTTTTACACATTGTCTTCTGCATCGTATTTCTTTTGTGCAGTAGAACTCCATGTCAATATCACTTTTGAATAAAACTAGCCCAGGTATTATATGCATTTAGCTCTGAGTGTTCATCTGCTAAGGCAAGAACTGAAAATTGTGGGACTGAGTCATTTTTCTAATTCTGAGTTTTAAATTATTGTGAAATGAACAGAGTTAAAATCGTATTTCAATAAAATAAGCAGTAGAGAAAAGAAACATTTTACTAGGTTAATTCGTTTTTGTTTCCTGTAAAAATTGAGAAGATAGATGGCTAGATGTAGACACTCTATATTTTTCTGAAAAAAGATGTTTTTGTTATCTTGAAGGAATTTTGCACATTAATAACTGTTTCCATCAGATTTTTGAAATTAGGGTGTGTCTTAGTCTGTTTAGGCTGCTATAACAAGCTACCATAGACTGCATGATTTATAAGGAATGGAAATTTATTTCTCACAATTTTGGAGGCTGGGAAGTCCAAGATCAAGTTACTTGAAGATTTGGTGTACGTTGAGGGCCCACTTCCTAGTTCACAGATGGCTATGTCCTCACATGAAGAAAGGAGGCTGGTGTCTTTTTTATAAGAGCTCTAATCACTTATAAAGGGTTCTGCCTTCATAAACTAATTACGTCTCAAAGACCCTACCTCCCAATACCATCACACCGGGGGTTAGGATTTCAGCATATTAAATTGGGGGAGATGTAAACATTCAGTTTATAGCATTCTACTCCTTCCCCTTCCAAGTTAATGTCTTCACATGAAAAATGCATGAAGTATATCCCAACAGCCCCAAAGGCTTAACTTGTTCCAGCATCAACTGAGCAGTCCAAAATCCAAAGTTTCATCTTAATATCATTTGAATCAGATATGAGCGAGACTGAAGGTATGCTTCATCTTGTGGCAAATTCCTCTCCAGCTGTGAAACTGTGAAACTAAACGTGTTATGTGCTTCCAAAATACAATGGGGGCAAGTACAGGGACAGACATTCCCATTCCAAAAGTGAGATATACGAAGGAAGAAAGAAGTGGCAGGTTCCAGAACCTAACAGGGCAAATAACATTAAACCTTAAGTCTCAAGAATAATCTTACTTGGCTTGAGACTTTGCCTACCAGATATGCCAGGACAAGGGCCCTGCCTTTTGAACACACTTGAGGATAATCAGGGGGTCAAAACCAGATGTCCAAAATGGATTTGTAGCTTTTTTCATCCTAATTGTTCGAAGAACATTAGATAGCGATCTCATCCTTATGTAAACCTGAAGACATTTCTGCCTATGCCTCATGGTGTGAAAGTTCCTATAGGCGGCTATATTGCTTGATCATATCAAAAGTTTTCTCGGCTGCATCATTCCTTTGACACATAGTAAATAAGGTATGCTAGGTTGAGGAAGATGTCCCCTCACACCTCTATTGCTTTTACAGTAATGTGTTTTCAGATTTAAAAAAAAGAAATCTAACTGGTATTTTCTACATAATGTTATTTCAGTATTTCAGTTGATAGTGCAATCAATACATCAGCCTTGGTGGCAGTTTCTGACCTAGACCATATTGTCATATTAATCAATCAACTTGTAGAGACATTCAAAGTAAATCCCCCCTTGACAGTCACAAAGCTAAGAGAGAAGGAAGTAGCATTTTAGATAACACAAATCAAATGAGTTTAGAAAAAACACTTTTAGAGGTCACTAAGAAAGGAATGTTACATGGCAGCTTTCTGAGTTGGTCAATAGTTTAAAAACTATATTTCCTCCTCCACCAAGTTTAGCATGATGTGCCTTGTTTATTGCACATTGGAAATCTAAAATATTAATAAATTATGATAGTAAAGGAACCTCAGTTGGCACCAGATACTTATGAGATTGCTCTAAAGTTTTGTCTTTTCACTTGTTTTGTATATTACTTGGGATTATAAATTATTCAGTAAGAATACAGAAATGTTTAGGCATTGCCATCTGATAATATGAGGGAACAGCAGCAACTTAAAAAGAAAAATATGAAGACTCACTTCTCTCATTTCATCACTTCAAAAGAACTTCAATACACCTGCTGTAAGGCAACCCCATTATAGAAAGCTTTAATTAGAAAGAGAAAGCTACCAGTTAATGATCAGAGAGTAAACAGAGATCAGCATGGAGGTTACTGAGAAGTGTGAAGGTTACTTACTGACTGAATTGAAAAATCTTTTACCAATAAGGAAGAAAACCTGAAGGTTCTTTTCAATGAGGGGACATTGGGTAAATCAAAGAAATAATGGTAGACTGAAGATTTGGAATGCTGATAATGGGAATGTTATTTAACAAAATTTTTAAAAACATTTTTTGAACTCAGATACTCTGAAGTTCATGAGAAACTACAATCATCATCTCCACAAGATAAAGTTCTTCTCATTATTTTTAAAAAATATTGTGTTTTCATCCACCTATCTCATCTATGCGGAGGAAGCCACTAGAAAATGTTTAATACGAGACCTGAGGTCTGTTGGGTTTTTTAAAACATACAATTTTCCTTGAGCAAATTCACATAAAGAATATTGAGCTAGCAAACATCTTTTTCCATTACACATTGTCTTTTTACTTTATTCATTTTACTGTATATAACTCTCATTCATTACTTCTCTTGCATTATATCCCACTGAAAGAATCTACTGTATCTTATTTATAACCTTTGCAGGGCATTTAGATTGCTCTCATTTCTCTGCTTGTGTAAAAAAATGCTGCAGAGCACATCCTATGCTTGCTACCATACGCATCTAAACATGAGTTTTTCTACAGGCTGTCAAGTTAGGGGGCTGGGGAGTAATGCCAGGAGTTAAATTGGATTAATGTATCCTTAATTTCATTTATTTCTGATGGATTATTCTCCAGAAAGTCTGTTCCAGTTTACATCTCACCAGCAGGGTCCCAAGTGTTCCCATTTGTTTGTTCATCACCAGCAGCTAAAATGATCTCATGTCCTAATGTGTGTCAGTGTGGTGGGTGTAAAATAATACTTCGTGTCTGTTTTAATAGTCACTTTTTCCAGATTAGTACAAACATGGAATAGCTCTTCATATATGGTATCTTGTTTAGCAAATTACTTTTTATACCTTTTTTCCTATCAAATTTGATATCTTTTATTGTTGTTACTGTTGGCTGGTTTGAGGGCATGATTTATATATTCCACATATGTATTCCGTGATTTATATATTCCATGATTTATATAAACCATGTAGACGTTAATTTTAGACATTGAAACGATATTCTTCCAGACTAATTTTGTCCATGATGTCCTATTTAGAAAAGAAAACCATAATTTTGATCTAGTCAAATCCATTCATTTTTTACTTTATCGTTTGTTCTTTTTCTCATTCCTAAGGTTATCATTCCTTTCACTTTGAAACAACTTTTTCAGTTGGCTTCCAGGACTTTCTTTGGTCTCTTTTTCTTTTCCTTTTTTTCCTTTGGGCTCTTTTTCTATGTTTCTGGCTAATCCACAGACTCCTTTACTTTTTTTTTTTAATGTCTTCGGTTGTACCTCTCAGTATGTCCCAGTGCTCCATCTGCAGCTGTTTTTTTCCCAGTCCCCTCTCATTATACAGGAAATTTTGTCCAATCTCAAGGCTACAATTAACCTTTACCTGCTCATGGGTCCCAAATTTCTATCTCCAGCCCAGACCCCTCCTCTCACTGCAGACTGTTATAACTCGGTCCCTGTCCCCATTGAATCACATGTCAGTCAGGATCAATCAGAGAAGCAAAATGAGTAAGAGATAAACCTTGAAAGTTTTATTTCAGGGAACTGGTTTACATGATGGCATGGCCCAGATAGGAAAGGTTTCCATAGGGCAGGCCGGAACTCTCAGGCAATGCCTAAAGCTACTGTGTGCTGGAGCAGTTTCTTCTTCTTCATGAAAGCCTCAGCTCTGCCTTTCCACTGAATGAATCAGATGCATCCAGATAACGTAGGATAATCTCCCTTATTGAAAGTCAACTGATGATGGACTTTAATCGCATCTCTAAAATACCTTTACAGGAATACCTAGATTAGTGTTTGATTGACTGACTGCATACTATATCCTAGTCATGCTGAAGCATAAAATCATCACACTCCTATTTCCTTTCTCCCCAACTATCAAGGCTTCTCCTCACATAACCTGTGCCATCTCAGTTTGTCAGTTTCATTTTACGTGTTCCTGCAGCCAGAAACTATGCAGCGTGCCCATCAATCATTTTATTCTCTCATACCTTGCATCCAATCCACTGGGAAAACTTGTTAGTTTTATTTTTAAAACATATCTATAATACGACCAATACTTACCGGCACTACTGAAATACGGCTCAAGCCACTATCACCTATATCCAGATTTATTGCAACAACCTTGTAACAGGCCTCTGTGCCTTCACCCTTGCGGCTGGATGGTCCCTGATCCACACCTTGTAAGTGACACAGTTTATTTGATCTCAGGCATTCTGATTTTAATGCTTGTGCTAGATTTTTTTTTACAATGAAAAGAGCTTATAATCCTTCTTTACAGGAATAAAGAGGTTAAGATAATAGAAAGTGAGAGTGATTAGGAAGGGCCCAGACCTTCCAGTCCAGTTACAGGTTGCAAAGGCACACATTATTTACCTCTTAACAATCTGAGAGATTTTTTTATTTTTATTTTTTATTTTTATTTATTTATTTATTTTTTGAGACAGAGTCTCACTCTCTTGCCTGGGGCGAGTGCCGTGGCTTCAGCCTAGCTCACAGCAACCTCAAACTCCTGGGCTCAAGCAATCCTACTGTCTCAGCCTCCCGAGTAGCTGGGACTACAGGCATGCGCCACCATGCCCGGCTAATTTTTTCTATATATATTTTTAGCTGTCCAATTAATTTCTTTCTATTTTTGGTAGAGACGGGGTCTCATTCTTGCTCAGGCTGGTCTCCAACTCCTGAGCTCAGAACTATCCGCCTGCCTCGGCCTCCCAGAGTGCTAGGATTACAGGCGTGAGCCACCGCGCCCGGCTGAATCTGAGAGATTTGCCAAAACAGACATAATTATGAGATTTTATGGTAATAAATTGGTAGCAAAAAAGATCAAATAAATACTGATGGGCTATATAAATTGCTAGAAATATCTTAGAAAGAATATTTAAATATTACTGAAATATCTTCAGAATTAGAAACTTTCTGGGGGAGCAAATGCTTTATTTGTATAAAATATAGTAGGTACATGGGTCCATAAACACATAATTTGGGGGGGTCTTTATTTCTAATCAAATAATAAATGAGAGCAGAGTTGCTGTCACTTCTCTTCCTCCTCATTCTTGTAGGGCCATGCTGTCTGACTCTACATATGTAAGGAAAATGCGATAATGAAAAACACAGGTTTGAGATGTGAATAAGGCAAGTTAAAACACCCTTGCTTTTCCACGATTACAGGTTTACCACAATTATTCCAACGAAAACTGACAAGGTGATTTTGCTTGCGAATAAAACCAAACTATACTTGAAAACAAGGGATGGTATACTATAGCTCAGGGGCCAAATCCAACCTACTGTCTGTGTTTTTTTTTTTTTTAATGGAGTTTTATTGGAACATAGCCACATCCATTTGCTTACATGTCGTCTGTTGTTACTTTCACGCTACGAGGCAGATTTGAGTAGTTTTGGGAGAGCACATGGCCTGCCAACCGAAAATATTTATCATCTGGCCCTTTGTAGAAAAAGTTGTTGACCATTGATCTATAGAAAGCCCTTGGGAATTATCATTATATGGTAAGGTTCAAGTTTAGACTACTCAGTAAAACTGGTTACAAATCCATGCTACTTTCTTTCTACAGTTGTCCAAAAGCGTCCAATTAGCTTTAAGGTTAAGAAAGCATTTGTCATGGGATCATCAGAAAAAACTCGCCCCAGAGGCACACACAGTGCTTTCTTACAGGGGCTCACATTTAGGTAGCAAATCTACTTAAAATCATTTGATACAAATTGCAAGGCAAACTTTGAGCTGTTAGAGCCCTCTGGGAATCATTTGTTTGATTCATTGGCTGTTAAACAGATGTCCTCACATTAGTATTTCAGGGTCCATAAAATGTGATAAGATCTGGGAATACAAGTAAGGGAGAGGCCATAAAGACAGTCTCTCTCCACTTGAGTCTTTGTGAGCTCTTCTCCCCACTGCCTGAACCCCACTTTGTCTCTTTGATTGCATGTGCTTTTGCTGCCCAGATACACGTTGGTAAAGTTCTGTCATTTTTTTAAACATTCACCTTCAAAAATTGGCAATGCCAGATTCATTAATTTTGTGGTTCAGAAACACTATTAAAATGTTAAAAATAATCTACTATTAAAAATATAATGTCTTCCAATGTAAAATAGGAGGTATTTAGAAAGTAGCTTCTATTTAGGTGGTATCTCCAATATAAAATAATATAGGAGAGAATGGGCCACTATTTATATATCCTTTTTACATAGTGCTATGGTCTAAATGTTCGTGTGCCCCCAAAATTCATACGTTGAGGTCCTAACTCCCATGATGATGGTATTAGGAGTTGGGGCATTATGGAAGGTGACTAGGTCATGACGGTGGAGCCTTTATAAATGGGATTAATGCCCTTAAAAAAACTGGCCCTTGTGCTGGGTGCAGTGGCTCAGGCATGCAATCCTAGCACTCTGGGAGGCTGAGGCGGGAGGGAGGATCGCTAGAGGTCAGGAGTTCAAGATAGGCCTGAGCAGGAGCGAGACCCTGTCTCTACTAAAAATAGAAAAATTTAGCTGGGTGTGGTGGCACGTGCCTGTAGTCCCAGCTACCCACGAGGCTGAGGCAGGAGGATCGCTTGACCCAGGAGTTTGAGGTTGCTGTGAGCTAGGCTAACATCATGGCACTCTAACCCAGGCAACAGAGCCAGATTCTGTCTCAAAAGCAATTGGCCCTTGGGAGCTCATTCATTCCTTTCACCATGTCAGAACACAGCGAGAAGTCAGCAGTCTGCAATCTAGAAGAGAGCCCTCACTAAAACTTGACTGTGGAGTTATTTTAATCTTGGACTTTCCAGCCTCCAAAACTGTGAGAAATAAATTTATGTTATTTATAAGCTACCCAGTCAATGGTATTTTGTTACAGCAGCCTGAAAACACACATAGTATATAATTTGTTGAAAATTATTACACAGTATATAATTTCCTGGGTATGGGGAATTATTGGATATAGTTATTTGTTTTTAATGTTTTTCTTAGTTAAAAAATAAATCCTCTTTGCAAGTAACATCTAATTTGTCTTTTTAGAGGAGGGGGGATTTAGTTTGGTATTTTGGAGAGTGTATCTGTGTCTGGGAAGTATTTGTATATATGATTTTACACGATAACTAAGCTGGAAATTCATTTATTCATCAAACATTTGCTCAAAAGTTACAAATTTATGGCTGGGCATGGTGGCTTTCACCTGTAATGCCAGCACTTTGGGCGGCTGAGGCAGGAGGATTGCTTAAGGCCAGGAGTTCAAGACTAGCCTGCGTAACATAGTGAGACCCTGTCTCTACAAAAAAGAAAAAAAAAAAATTTATAAGCTTTCTGCTAATGAATGAAGATGGACAAATGAATCAAAAATGGTTCCAAATTTAAATAATGTAACTTACTAAAATAGTCATATTTAGGCTGATAATTATCAAAATATAGGAAATAGCAGCCAAAACTATTAGGTCATTAAAGATGAAATTTCCAATTTCAAATCAAAAGTGTACTTTATTATATTTCAAACAAAAAGCAGCACACTTAATCAATGTATGCACCTAATCTATCGACACAGTTTTGCCATCTTCATGGTATGTGTATGTGTGTGTATAACTATTCATTGGAGAAATCTTTAGATAGGTAGATAGAGGGATAGATATCTCGAGAAAAGTTTTTAGATAATATAAAGCATGCAATTCTCAGACTACACAAATGATTCTAAAATATATAAGAAATAAAGCACTCTGTATGTTTTGTGAATTAAATGAATTGCTGAGCTCAAAAATATCTGCCAAATGTAACATGAAGAGGACAAATGTCAAAGGTCATTTTCCTATGAAATTGGTTGCAAAAGTCTATATAAATTATCAGTAGCTAAATCTCTGGAACCATAAAGGAATCACCAGCACCCCAGCATAGGTGTTAGCTAAGAAAAGTAAAGGTAATTAATAAATGGATCCAATTATAGATATAATACTAAAACTAAGTGATAATCTCAGATGTGAAAAACGCAGTGGATGTAGGTCAATAACCATTTCTTAATGGCATTATTAGAAAGCCACACAGAAATAGGATCATAAAATATATGTCTTCATATCTCTATCTGTATATAAATATCAATAGAGATATATAAAATTACCATCTAGTATGATATTGGCACTTAACCCAAAATCTGGAAAATGTCGGAGATACATATATTATCATTATTATTTAAATTATAATAAAACCAAATATAAATATTGAAAAATACATGATTATTAATAATAGAATTGCATATCTTAAAACAAAGTCCTAAGATTATAACCTGAAAGTTTCATAGAATAAAGGAGGCTTGGCTTAATACAATATAAATATGCAAAATATTAATTTTTTGACCTGCATTCAAAAATAATCATTTCTATATATCATAAAAATAAATATGAACAAACCCTTAGTAAGAAATAGAAAAAATTCTGAATAAATGAAGAAGGCTTCCATTCTTTTGGGCAAAAGTATTTGTTATTTAAATATATCAAGTTTTGTTAAGTTTTTTGGTTCAATAATGGTCACATAAAAGGATGTTCTTATTTTCTGGGATACATGCTGTAGTCTTTAGGAGTGAAATATCATGATATAGATATTTTTAGGGTGTGTGTTTTTGAGTGCATGTATAAAGGATATATACAGTATATATAATATATATATGTATGGATGTATATATATATATAAATATTTATAAAATAGATAAAAATTTTAAAACATGTATTTATGCCAGTTATTAAAGATTATTGAATCTAGATGATGGGCAAATGGGTGTTTTTTTATACGTTTTCTTCTTTTTGGTATATTTAGAAAATTTAAAATTTCTAATTTTAATAAATGTTTAAAAATATGAATTCTCCTCAAATGCATGGTTTAATCCAATTATATTAGTGTGTTGTTGATATTTGGGGAGATTATTCAACACCATGATTTTAACATTCAGATGGAAAAAATAAATAGAAACAATCAGCAAAAAAAATTGCAAATAAAAATTAAATGAGTTTTTATTTGGTATCAAATTACATACATATATAGGAAATATAGTGTAGAACCACATCAATGGAGGGAGTATATTGGCACAAGAATAAGCATACAGAATGAACATATAGATTATGAAAGATAACCGGAACATAGCTTGATACACACATAGGGAGACACACACAGAGATAAACCCATACATGCATAAGCTATGTGATAAAGGAACACCAAACAACAGTGAATAAAAGGAAAATATTCATCTAATGGTATTTATAAAATATAATAAATCAACCAAATCAAATTTTTTTCATTTTACACTATAAAATGAAAGAAATTGCAGTTAGGAAAAGACAAAAATATTACAAAACATGAACTGCTTCATAATATGATCTTAGGGCAATAAAGATTTGAAAAAAAATTGAATTCTTAATAAAATAAATTTAACTGTAATAAAATAATAACTAATAAAATACAATTTTGTCTACCAAATTACATATGTTTGTATTTGTGTATATACATATACACATATATATTTTAACACAAAAGCTCAGAAACTTAAAGGTCATGAATGTAATGTAATATATCCAATTTATAGATGAAATTGTAAAAAAAATTATAATCTCAGATGCAGGCAATGCAATTTATATATGTTCATACTCATTCCTTAAAGTATAAAGCAGTCACACAGAAATCTGAACATAAACAGTA
This sequence comes from Indri indri, assembly GCA_004363605.1. Classification (NCBI taxonomy): domain Eukaryota; kingdom Metazoa; phylum Chordata; class Mammalia; order Primates; family Indriidae; genus Indri; species Indri indri. The sequence continues at coordinate 16,302 of RJWJ010007135.1, read as the reverse complement.
ATTCCTTATATCTTTAGCTTTATCTCAATATAAATATAGGTATATAAAGTTGACATCTATTCAGATGGATAAAATAAATAGGAACTGATAGGAGAGATCAGCAATGAAAATTTTAAAAATGAAAAATAAAATGAAATTTAGCATCTCAATAAATGCTTAGATGATAACATCATTACAGGATTACATTTTAGCAGCATTAATTTATTATTAAAATATATAGTAAACATCACCACGATCACTTCCAGGAGTTTCACCTAAGTGAAAGGAATAGAAGGGCCCCAGATACCAGGTATTGAGCCGGGATCTGGAGGGACGAGGTGGCAGAAAGAGTGTGGCTTTTCTTCCCTGGAGTAACTCTACCAATCCCACTCAGCAGTGTTCTACCCACCCAACATTTATAGATATTCCAGGCACCACGCTCCTACAGTGGACTGATTCACATTCATTAAGGAAAACACCAATTCCATTATTCTGAAATAATGCACCACCAGTGCCAGTGTCCAAGTTGCCAGTTCTCATAGAAAGTACCTCTCCTTCAAGCCTCAGTACTCCAAGCAAAATGAAGTTTGCTTTGGGATGCTTCATAATCCTCAGTGCAGTCACTTCCTTCCTAACATATCAGCAACACATACATGAGACAAGCACTGAACACAACATTTCACATGGAATCTCCCTTCCCATTGTAGGTATCATATTATACTCAAGATCGTTGGCACTTTCTTTCAGTTGAAGGAACTGAGGCTCTGAGTGGTTGGGTAACTTACCCCATGTTACAGTACAAACAAGGAAAGGCTAGGTTTGAACCCATGTTTGTTTGGCTGCAAATGCCATGTGTCACCCTCTGTGCTATGCAGAGAAATCATGCCATGTGCACCCTTAACTTTCTCTCACATTTGACTACGTTTGATTCAGTATTAATTTTGCTTTTCAAAATTGAGTGTCACATTCTATGACCCAGATAACCTTCAAAGAAATAGTGGGCTTTGTGGGAAGGAATGATCTCTTCCTTCTGATGTCTCAAGGAGTCATTCAGTGAATATTTAAATTATAAAGTTAAATATCCACAAAAACTTCTGATACAAACGAGGTTTAATTTAACACTGTGAGATTTATTCTCCCTAAGCAAGTACAAGGAATTGATATTTTTTTGTTCTTCCTTTAAAAAAATAAATGTCTTGTCCTTATGCACTTTAGTGACTCCTAAAATGCCCAGAAAAAATTTTAAGCCTTTTGTAGTTCTTCAAAGCCACTTTTTTATCCCCAAATGATAACTTTACCTGCTGTAAGTGGTTTCTTAAATTCCATAAACTATTTCTTTAATAATTTTATGCATATTAAATATTATAGAAGAAGTAAGATAATGATGCATTCATCGAGGTAAGACAGAAATCAAGCCTCGTTTAGATTCTAGCTAGAGATTAAAAGCCAGAGAGCTTGTAGGTTCTTTTTGCGACTACCACGTTTTTTTTTTTTTAATTTTTCTATTAAATAGATTTTATATCTAGAGCAGTTTTAGGTTCACAGCAAAACGAAGGCAGAAGTACAGAGAGTTCCCATATATCCCCCCCACGTATAGCCTCATCCACTATCAACACCCCTCACCGAGTGATCCATCTGTTATATTTATTGAACCTACAGAGAAATATCACTATCACCCAAAGGCCATAGTTTATACTAGGCTTCACTCTTGTGCACATTCTGTGGGTTTTGACAAGTGTGTAATGACATATATCTAGCATTATAGTATCACTTAGAATAGTTTCACTGCCCTAAAAATCCTGCATTCTACCTGTTCATACCTCCTTTCCCCCTAACCCCTGACAACCACGGAACTTTTCACTGTCTCCACAGTTTTGTCTTTTCCAGAATGTCATGTAGTTGAAATCTTTGAGTATATAGCCTTCTCTGGTTGGCTTCTTCCACTCAGTAGTATGTATTTTAATTTCTTCCATGTCTTTTCATGGCCTGATAGCTCATTTCTTTTTAGTGCTGAATAATATTCCGTTGTCTGTATGCACCACAATTTATTTATCTATTCACATCCTGAAGGGCATCTCGGTTGCTTTCAAGTTTTGGCCATTATGAATAAAGTTTCTATTAATATGTGCAGGTTTTGGGGTGGACATATGCTTTCAATTCATTTCTGTAAATACCTAGGAGCCTGATTTTGTAGTGTTTTTAATAAATTTGACCGTGAGAACTTTTAAATGAGATTTGCTTTCCTTAGTTTACTATAATTGCCAGCACTCTTCATTGTATCATATCCAGCCCTCTTTTTTTATGTTACTTTTTTTTGGCATTTGAGATTTAAATACAATAGCTAAAGATGATTTTATGTATTTTATGGTAGGAGAGAGGCATTTTTCCTCTAAGAAGGAAAAAACTTTATACATAAATTGTACTTATTTTAATTCACCTTTGATGTCAAAACTAGTCTGAAGATCCCCAAGATAGAAATCCCTGACTTTCTTTAGTTGCCTGTAGGAGATTGCAGAATACTTTCTTTAGAAATAAAATTATTTCCTTTTCTGTGCAGAGTCTTCCAAAGGGATAGACAATGGCCTTAGAAGACCGCTGGTTTTGATCAGAATCTTGTAGAGAAAGAGCTATTCCTGTTCTACCCATTTCACAATGCTGTTGTGAGGAATATATGGACTAAATAAAACCTTCATGTGGTACACAAAAATGAAATGCTACCCAAGTATCAAAGGAGGTTTTGATGGAGCTTTCATTTTATGCTCCATGAATACAACTCTGAGAAATAGTTTGAACTTCTGTATCAGACAAAATTCAGTATCACAGGGCATTTTGGTTAATTGATAGGATTGATATGAGTAATGAATTATGAGGATGTTACACGGAGTATTGCGTTTGGAGTCATTTCTTTCCTGGTGAGCCCATGCAGCTATGGAAGAGAAAACCTGATGGGAAGTACTCACTCAGGAACTTTAACTATGAATTGTGATCTACTTTATACTGGTAGGGTATGTTGGCTGAGAGTGTAAGGAGATGAAAAACCCATGACAGAGCTTATTTAGATAGAGCCAAGGGAATGACATGGAGGAAAGAGATATGGTCAAAATTTGGCATTGCCTGTAGGTGGAAATGTAGCTTTTTGTTGAAGAAAAAGTGACATTTTCCAAGTAACAACTATCTGGCACAGTTATGTGTCTTAATGATTAGATCGAGTGTACAAATAGCATACAGATCCATCAGGGAGTATATGCATAGTTAATTATGTCTGTAGTAATAAATATGTGATTTCCACAGGATAAGGTAAACAGCCAATTAAAATAAGATATGATATATACACTTTCTCCACTCATTACTCAAAGCGTATAACATTTTAACATTGCCTAAATAATTTACTTGTGTTAAAATAAAGGGAAATGCTTAAAACATTAATAGGGCACTTTACAATCTTGAAGTCAATAAGTCGTTATATGATAGTTTTGTGAATAATTCACAACTCCATTCAGCAGAAAGGGACTAGGGCATTTCTGCACAGTGCAAATACTTTAAGTTTGCCATAAATTTCTCCATTGGGCCAACCTATCTCCAATGACTTCTCGCAGATGAAGCCTGGAGGGAATTTGATGCTAATATTCTATTCCTGTTCCTCCCCATGGAAATGTTATTATCTGTGAGCTTTTATTGATTGATTACTGCTGGGATCCTAGCGCTACTCCAAGTGCTCTGAAAGGATACAAATAAATACTGTGTGATCATACACAGCTTCCTAAGAAAAAAGAAAATGGACATAAACAGTAAATAAAAGTTAATAACAATAACTTATGCATATGTAAGACAAAAATCACTTTTCGTATTTAACTCTCAATAAAGTTTATAATTTTGTATGCATGAAAAATGTAATGTTTACAGAATAATTTTCTGGAAAATAGTGCATAAAACAAATTATGTGCCCAAAATACATAATATAAAGAAGAGATTAAGAAGGCAAAGAATCAGAAAACACTTTTAGTAGTATTCACCCGAGATGCAAGTGTGGATAAGATTTGAAGAGGTGATGGCTTACCTGAGAGGGCAAGCCAGTCCAGGGGAAAGAGCATAAGGAGTAGTCCAAGTGAAGACACTTTGAGAGAGGAAAGCCTAGAATTCTACTCTCTGAAAGGGATGATTCAGGAAAACCTCTCTACTTTTGATAATGTCAATAGAATACAACAAAGTGCCCATGACTCTTCATAGATAACATGGTGTCCGTGTGCTGCGTTATGGAACATTGCCATTCTCCAGCCTTCATTACCTCATCCTAAATGAGTTTTCCCCAAATTTTAACTTTCTGACTTGTTCAGGCTACGGGTCTTAACATGTGTCCAAATTCCTGAATGAAATATATTCCCAAAAGAAGAGAAATGATTGAATTATATAACAAAGGTGTGACTATATCAGAATTTGCCTTTTTATTTGGATACTTCGAAATGTGGGGAGTAAACTAGGGATCACCACATTGTATAGAATCCCCATGTGTGTGCTTTGATAGCTCTAGGAAAATGTAGAAAACTGCATTAAACAATAGTAAATGCTGTAATTGGCTTGCCAGCGCATCCACACCCTTCACAGTTGGTATGCACACTTGCTCCGTGATGTTCACCAGCATTCCTTGAATAGTTCATAATAGTAGATTGGTCATATCAAAAAAGAAAATGAAGGACTCTGCTAACCCATTTTTCATCACTAATGGATGGTATAATGAGATCCAACTGCGTCCAATCTATTCTACCCGAGCATGCTTAAAGATGCAGCCAAAGAATTATAACCCGAAGTTAGAAAATGCTCCCATTTGTCTGGGAAGCCCTTGTCTATCAATATACTACAAGTATTATCAGAATTTCTGGAGACAGGTCATTCATCAATTTTTCCCACCACTCTAAATATACAGAGTAATCACTGTCCACACATCACCATAAATATGCACATGTGATTTCCTGAGTAAACACGTATGCACAGTCATTACCGCCACGTTCCTGTTACTACATGGAGGTCAGGAGATGGTTAATGAATTTGACATAACACACAGTTCTCACCTATAATGACCATCACACACACACACACACACACACACACACACACACACAGACGCACGATTTTTAAAAACTTAAGCGCAATACAATAGTCCTATAACAAACTTTACAGAGCAGCATTTTAATCCTTCTTCTTTAGAGGACATTTAAATATTTTAGAGTATCAGAAAAAAAATTAGCAACTGATCATTATGTATCACTGTACCTTTTTAGAAGCATATAAGGTAATGAGTTAATTATTTAGATTTATTCATGATGATTGACTTTTTATTTTGTCATTTGCCTTTAGTCTCACAAACAAAAGATGGAATATTCCAAAGGTGATTTCATTTAATTATTTGTTTGGATTCCAGGCAAATAGTAATTTTATAGATTATCCTAATCTGAGCTTTATGTATTTAAAATTCTCTGAAATCTGAAGTGTATCTTTAAGTTGATGGCTTGGAAGTGGTAAAGTCTCATCACAACATGATTATTATAGCTATTTCAAATTTGAATAGCTCTCTTTCCTGTTTTCATAAATGTGTTTGTGTCTATATTAGAAATGATGTTTGAATGAACTATTTGATGACTATTGTATGTGTTTTGAAAATATGGAACACCTAAAAATGTCATTAAAATACTTTAAAAATGTCCATGAAAGGTGAGTTTGAGCTATATTACCACTTAGAGCTTAAAATTTTCCATCGATTTTGCCTTTCTGAGCACCGACTTTATTTTCAATATGCAGTATCTATTATTTCCCCAGCACCAGAGAGAAGATGCCTCAAATTAACACTACTGCAATTGGGGGCACAACTGATTCAGAAGGCAATTTTTTTTCTATTTCCTATGTATTTTCAGGTATACAACATTAAAACAAAATCCTATTAAAAAGCTTTATAAAGTTGTAATAGGCAAGGCAATCTTAAAGTCAAGTGTGTCAGCTAATAAACTTGTAGAACCGTTAAATCTATGCTGTTTGCTAGTCATTCAGATTATACCCTACCAAAATAAAACTTGTATGACTAAGAAAAGCAATTTTAGACTTCCTAAGAACATTATATGCACACATATTTGGACTATGATAGAACCCAAGATTACTTTTATTTTTCTAGATGCTACGCAACATGAACCCGAGAAAGGCTGTAGAGGGACATACCCCAGTGAAGAAGCAAAATGCTCAGGATGTAGAGCTGAGCCATGTAAGAGAGACAGCTGGGCCCTCCAGCACGGTAGCCACTACCCACATGGGGCTAAATTAAACTCATTAAATTTAAATGAATGAAAATCGAACTAATTAAAATAATTAACTAAATAAAATTAAATAAAATTTAAAAATTCAATTGCTTAGTCACACCAGTGACATTTCAAGTACTCAGTAGAAACATGTGACTAGTGGTTACTGAATTAGATAGCACAAAATAGAACATGTCCATCATTGCAGAAAGTTCTTTTATTCAGCCCTGAATAGAGTAAAGCAGTCACACAAATTAAAATGTTAATTGTAGTACATCTAATGTTTCAAATAACCTTGATCAGCCTGACTTTTTTTAAACTCTAGGAATATATGAATATTGCTATCTTCATTTACTTGTGTTTTAATATGGATAATTTTTTAAAAATTTTACTATATATATATATATATGGGGGAGGGAGAGAGAGAGAGAAAATTGAGCATACGTGTAAATTTCCATGAATTTTCACAAACTGAAACTAAACTTACCCATGCTACTAGCACCTGGGTAAAAAAACCAAACTTCATCACTGGCATCCCACAACTGTTTGGCCCCATCTTCCCACCCCTTCCCACACCCCAAAACCCCTGTCATTACCACCCTTCCAACCCTTACACCCCAGCAAGACTAACCACTACTGTGACTCCTAACCCACAAATTACTTTGTCTGCTTTTATTTTAATAAAGTGGTCATCTATTATCTAATCTTCTGTGTTATATATGTGAGATTCATACATATGATTGTGTGTGTGTGTGTGTGTGTGTGTGTATTTATAAATGGTCCGTTCTAATTGCCATATAGCAGGGGTCAGCAAACTATTTTATTTTATTTTTATAATCTGAATTTAAAATTCAAGCAAACTATTTTTTAAAAGGGATTGACAGTAAATATTTTCAGCTTTGTCGGTCATATGGTCTCTGTCACAACTAGTCGACTCTGTTGTAGAGTGAAAGCAGCCATGGACAATACATAAATGAGGGGATAGCACCTGTGTTCTCATAAAACTTTACAGAAACTTGGCGGTGCTCTATATTCGGCGCATGGTCTGTCAGACTCCTGCTGTATAATTTTCCATTGTGTGACTATACCTCAGACTATTCATCCTACTGTTGATAGGCATTTGGGTAACTTCCAATTCAGGCTTATTATTGTGCTCTCCGAACATGCTGGTACATGTTTTTGATGAATAATTTTAGTTCCCATTGCTTCTCTTCTACCTGGCATGTTCCCTGCTCACTGTCTAAATATTCATCCTTTAACACATACTTCCACATCTTACAACCCATAACAGAGGATGAGATTTAAAGTAATAGATGATCAAGTCATTAGGGTGGACTGTAATCCAATATGACTGGTGTCCTTATGAAAAGGGAAAATTGGGCACAGAGATAAGCATAGAGGAAGATCATGAAGACACAGGGAGAATGCCATCTTACAAGCCAAGGAATGTCTGTGGCTACCAAAAGGTAGGAGAGAGAAGCCTGGAACAGATTCTTCCTCACAGCCCTTACAAGAAACCAACCATGTGGGGTGATACCCTGATTTAGGACATCTAGCCTCCTGAACTGTGAGACAATAGATTTCTGTTGTTTAAGCCAGCCAGACTGTGCTTTCGTGTTACTCAGCCTTAGCAAACTAATAGTGCACTCCCTAAGTGAGGTCTTCTCTGACCACGTGCTTAAAGTAGCACTCTCTCCCCAAGATCGTCACTCAGCCTTGCCTATTTCACCCAGTACTTATTTCTTTTGTTTGTTTTCTTTCTCTGCCACAATTACATTCCATGAGAGCTAGGAGCTCAACTGCCTTTTGCTCTACCCAGCTTTCCTTACATAGCTTACTGTAGGTAATCGATAAATATTTTTGGAATAAATGAATGTGCAAGGGATCCAGTGTTGCAACTTAGAGTAGACTCTTTGAAATTGGAAGGAACTGGAATAGTCAAACCTGCAGATTAAGAAGAATTTTAAGGAGTGGAAACACGGAGTTAGTCTCCTAAGCCAGTATTGAACACCTGCTATGAACCAATTGCTGTACTACACATTTTCATGTTTTAGTATTTAATTCTACCTCTGCTATTTCCTAGCTTATTTAACTTCTCTGAGCCCATTTCTTCATTTCAACAGTGAGGAAAATATTCATACTAATACCTACCCTATTGAGCACTGAATGAAGTAAATAAGAAAATGCCTACACTTCACTCCGCATACAGGTCAGTACAACAAGTGTGTCATAAGTGCTAACTTCCAGAATTCACAATGCATTTAACAGAAGGAGAACTAGACAGTGACAGTCCCTACCCAAGGGTCCACAGCTTGCGAGTGACAGAGGCAAGTTTTGAACACAGGATTATTTCATTCAACTAATTGTTCTGGATCCCAATTTATATGTTCTTTCTATACATTTTTATAGCTATTGGCTTAATATTCATCCTCCAGGAGTAAAAGTCTTTTTTTCTTTTTTAAGAGAGAGCAAAATTGGTGGCTTTTAAAGGTCACCTTAGTTATTTTGAGATGTGGCTGGTGCTCATACTAGGGGGTCTTGAAGCTTGCACCTGGGACTCAAATTGTAGGCCCTTGCACTGGAAGCAGCCATCAAATTTTAAGAGCAATGCCAAGCTAATTTAAATCTGGTTCAGTGAAGAGGACATCATAAAGCTCTTTCTAACTCTGTGATTTCACACATGCAAAACCACTTCATTTGGAAAGATTTGAAAATATTGACACCACTCATGGAAATTTAAGAATTTGAAATCTTAATAGAAAGACTGCAACTTGATTTTCAGCATTGCCGGCAGTGATCTGGAATACTTGGCATTATGATAGGTGCCAGTCAGCACCGGCAAATTGTGGGCAGCATGCGTGGTTGTACAGCCTTCAGAAATGAGCACAGCAGTCTGGCCGGCCTGTTCTTAAAATACATTGTCTTAATCTTTTGCCTCTAATATAACATGTGCATGTCTTTGGCAGTAAAACAAATACGCTTCAGGTTTGTAGAAAATCAACATTTTTAATGCTTGCCAAAATTGAATTACAAGGAAAACCAAGTCCTAATTTTAAAGTATTGATAGTTACTCCCTAGATGTCCTGTATATACTTAACAATGTAGCTGTGCATGGAAACAAATACACTAATATTAATTTGGTACATTTACTGTGATTATAGTTCTTTGGGAAGGATTGTATTTTGATGAACTTCTATTCCGTAAATGCAAACCCTTTTTACAATTTAAGGATATTTCATGGTGAGAAAGGAAGTCCAGAATCAGCTACTGGGGATAGTTAATGATCTCTAGTTTCTGTTAGACCAGGCAGCCAAAATAATGATTTCATGAATGTGTACCAATGTCAGGCAGACAATGAATCCGAAAGCAGAGGGCATTTGCCACATGATATAGGTAATGCTAAGTGACAGAACAAGTACTTTCAAAAGTGAGAACATTTCTGCTATCAACTCAAGGCCCAAACCTCATGGTATTTTGAGATTTTAACCTGAAGTAATGATCCCGTCTTCCTTTCTCACTCTCAAGCTGTCATTGACAAAAAATTACAGAGGATTTTTAGCTTTGCAGTATTTGTTAACCAATGTTTTATTGCATTAAGGAAAGGTGACTTTTTAACAAAAATATATATAGTCTAGCCAAAGAAATATAAGAACAATTCACACTGAAAAAGTGCATTAAAAAACTGTGTAATTAAATATCTACAACTGAATGCCTAGACTGTCATAGAACCAAAGTACATAAAATCTTTGTAGTTTTAACTTTTTAGCTGCTCTTGGCTGTCTGATTCAGTGCTCCCTATTCAGGGACATGTCTGCTTCCTTTGGGACATTTTCTGCCAGCTGATGACAAGGATGCTGTTCCAAAATGAAATTTGGAAGCCAATTTTAAATTGAGTCTCACCCTCTAGAGTAAACAATAGATGGAAGTTGCCTATTAAATCATCAACTTTTAATTAAATCCTTTGCAGCTGTAAGATCCCCATACTCAACGAGGTGATAAATGCACTGTGTTTTAATTTAGTTATTTTTTGTACTAAACTTACTGCAAAAAAAGAGGGTATGACATTTACCAAGTTACCAAGAATGGCTTTGCTATGGCTTCTTGATCACAGCATAGTGAAGTGTTCTAAAACACTGGAGTCGGCTGTGATGTGGGAAGAGATCTTGGCTCCAGGGCCAGCTAATTCTGTGACTTTGGCAAGGTTAAACGACCTCTCTTAACCTTAGCTTTTTAGGCAGATTGACTCAATGGCTCCAATTCTCTCTCCCATCCTCCCTGTATCCATACCATTATTATGCCCTAATTATGAATAGAGTGTGTTACTACTGCCATTGACTTTGGGCCTGACCATGGACTTGTTTTAGCCAAAGAAATGTGGGTGGGGGACAGTGAGCCATTTCCAAACCTAGGTTTTGAGAGGCCTTGTGTGGCTCAGCTTTCTCTCTTGCATTGTGTGATTACCAAGAGAGAAGCTTCCCCTGGGTGGCTGCTTCTCTTTGACCTTGAGTCTCATAATCAAGATGTGAGGACCAGAGCTGTCCTTACCCAATCCGCACAATGAGAACTGCCCCAGCTGGTCTGCACACACCTGAGAAATAAATGCATGTTATATGCCACTGAGATATGGTGGTTGTTTATTAAACAGCATTATTATTGTAGTCATAGTAGATTGATAAAATTTTATGATTGATTAAATGAGAATTAATATGGCCTCTTTGTCATAGTGTTGGAAAAATTATATTTATTCATTTAAGGACTATTAACTGCCTACTATCCACAAGGCCCTTCACTACAAGCTTGGGGTTGATAAGACAGGCAGGGAGGGCACATTCCAGCTGTAATGTGTGTATTGGAATATTCAAACATGGTACTCAAAATAAATTATTATGGTAACATGTAAAAGTATATTACTCATTCATGTTAGTAATTCTATTACATGTTGATATAATGGAGGATGGCAAACTTAAAATGGAAACCAGAGTATGGCATGAAAATAGAATACCTAATAACTTCCTCTTGGATGAAAATTTTCAATAATAAGCAACTTGTTCAGAAACAGATAAGTGAAGAAAACTGGAACATAAGGCAGAACATATGTCTTGAACTTAGCAAGTGTTTCTCTACAGATTTTGAGGACTGAGAAGCTTAAAAAGAGAGTAAGTTTTAATTTAATGATATCACAGAGTGTGATGGTTAATTTTATGCTTCAATTTGACCAATCCATGGGGTGTCCAGATGCAGTCATGGGCTAAATATGGACATTTCAGTCAACAATGGACCGCATATACAACAGTGGTCCCAAAAGATTATAATACCACATATTTACGGTACCTTTTCTATATTTAGAAGTGTTTAGATGCACAACTACTTATGCTTGTGTCCCAATTGTCTACAGTATTTAGTACAGTAACATGCCGCACAGGTTTGTAGCCTAGGAGCAATACCATACAGCCTAGGTGTGTAGCAGGCTATACCACCTAGGTTTGTGTAAGTGCACTCTAGGATGCGCACACAATGATGAAATCGCCTAACAGCGTATTTCTCAGAATGTATCCTTGTCGTTAAATGATGCATGACTACATTTGGTTAAATATTCTGGGTGTGTTTCTGAGGCTGTTTCTGGATGAGATTAACATTTGAATCTTTAGACCGAGTAAAGCAGATTCCCTCCCCGGTGTGGGAGGGCCTCATCCAATTTGTGGGAGGCCTGAATAGAACAAAAATGCAGAAGAAGGGAGAATTCATTCTCTCTGTCCGACTGCCTTTGCTGGGAGGTTGATCTTCTCCTATGTTCTGATGCAGGTGGGATTGAAATTTATACCTTTGGCTCTCCCACTTCTCAGGCCTTCACACTTGGACTGGAACTATACCACTGGGTCTCTTAGGTCTTCGACTTCTTGCTGCAGATTGTGGCTCTTCTCAGCTTCCATAACCACCACATGAGCCAATTCCTTATATATATATATATATATATATATATATATATATATATATATGTTCTGTTTCTCTGGAGAACACAGACTAATATATATAGAAACTACTTCTTTCTCTTTGCCATCCTTTCCCATCATATTTAAACATTGCAAATCTGTAAACATATATTCTAAAACAGAGAAAAAAACCCACAAAAGATACCTCAAAGGAAAGAGATGTCACACAATTCCGTTGCTATTATTTTTAATTCTTATGGTAAAACACGCATATGAAGAAATAACCTATTCCTGTAATGATGGAATAATAATTTGAAGTGGACACCAGGAAATCATTGAATGCTGGAATAAAAGTAAAATGATAGAATTCCTCATTCATCATTTTACATGAGAAGATTTCCCCCGCGGAGGAAACTCAGCTTTCCCAAGGTCATGGACAATGCCAAAATTGAGCCAATGGTAACAATAGTAAGAGAGTATCATTTATTAATTACTTATTGCATGTCTCTCATTCTGTGATTTACATTATTATTGCATTTGATAATCATCGAACAAGTATGGAGGTAATTATTTTGATTATCATAGTTTTTCAAATAAAGGAACAGCTTATAAACGTTAAGCAACATGGTGTGGAACCCACAGACATGGTCAAATCAGGCTTAAAACTCGAGCCATTCCACTCTAGAGCAGTGCTTAGAGTGTACTTACAGTGCTTTACTGTACTTAGAAATCACTTGGAGATGTTGTTAAAATACTTGGACCCTACCTCAGTGTCTCATATAATTGATACAGGGTCTCCCTCTAGCAAAAGCATTTAAAAATCTCTTCCAGGTGATTCTAAGTGAAGCCCTGATTGCAACCCTTACTTAGAGCCTGCATGTCAGTGGCCCCTGTATGACTCCCTTACCCTTTAGAAAAAGCATTGAGAATTAGGTCATGCTTCAAATTACAAAGTATGCAATCTCCTTCTCCTTAATATTGGATTTGATTTTTAGCAAGCAGGAGTGACTGGGAAAGAGGAGTGGTATTCGGTGGGGGGAAGATGTCATGAAAAACATTTCAGATAGGCAATTAGAATAGAAAGGGAAGATCACTTGCGATAATGAATGTTAGCACACCAGTGTTATAAACCAAAACGATTTCAGTGATTTTGACAATAACAACAACAATGTTCCAATTGTTTTAGACTAAATTGGAACACTTTTGTTACTACAGTGGTAGATTGGCTTGTTCTTCCCAATTCATGTTCTTCCTGTGATAGATAGAATTAAACATCTCAGATATCTGCCATGTGAATTTGCAGCTCCTCCCACCACAGTAGGTGATGTATATACGTCCTACCTATGAATGTTAGGCTTGGTATGCAATTCGCTTTAGCCAGGAGCCTTACTGAATATGTTCATGCTGCCAGAAGCTTTAAGTGCACTTGTATCGTTTCTGTTGGCCTTTTGTGCTTCTGCTGTCAGTTAGAGAAGATTTTGCCCCAGGTTTACCGATGCCAGAATAAGAGACACATGGAACAGATCTGAACCCAACCCCCAGCCAATCCCATACCAGTCCTGTGAGTCACACCTGATCCACATGACCAGAAGTAAGCCATAAATGCCTGCTGCTGTAAGCCTCTATATGCTGCAGGATTTTTGTTTTTCGGTATTATTAAGGAGATGGGATCTGACTAATACAACTATATTTAAAGAAGAAAATTCGGAATTAAATGTTATTGTTTTCATTGACCAGCATCTGAAACACTCCATATCTTCCCAATATTTGGGGGATTTCTGAATGAGCTCTAATAGAAGGCAGCCCTTTTTTTTTATTTTTTATTTTTTTATTTTTTTATTTTTTTTTACCATGGAAGTAAAATAAAACCAAAATGCCAGCTAGGATATGGGCATATGACCAGGCTCAACCATCAACCTTACCCATCTGGTAATTTAAATCTACCTCTAGTGAAACAAAAGAGCAGGGATTATGAAAAATCCCATTTCTGGGGCATATCAGAGGGAAGATATAATTGGTGGCGTTTAATTTTGGTGATAGAAGTGATACAAGCTGTGGAGCACCATGTTTAAAAGTGATGGGTAACACTGGTGTCCTCACTGGGCTATTTCTGGGGTACTGTTTTGACTGGTTTCTGGCTACCTAGCCTACGTTTTCTCCTGCTTGTTTTCCCTCCCTCATTCTCAACCTTCCTAGCTCTCCTCTGAGCTGACAATTGCCTTCTAATAAATATGATTTTTGCTTAAATCAAACAGGGCAATGTTTCTCATTTACAACTAAAATGTCTCCATGTCCCATTTTTTGTTGTTGTTTATTTTGTTCTCAAGGATTTATCTAATATCTGCTACATATCAGGCACCCTGCTAGGCTCTAGAGATAAAAGAATGGGGCCCTGATTTACTTTGAGAGCAATGGGGCGGGGGGGGGGCATTCTTCTATCTCTAGAGCCTAGCAGGGTGTCTGATACTTAGCAGGTATTAGATATACCATTTAGGTTTGCTTAAGAATACTCTATGATGTATACACAATGATGAAATTGCCTAAAGACACACGACTACATACTCATGACACATGACTATATACTCAAAGGTTGTTGGGAGAATTAAACATTAGCTTTTCTTTTTTTTTTTTTTTTTTTTTTGAGACAGAGTCTCACTCTGTTGCTCAGGCTAGAGTGCCGTAGCATCAGCCTAGTTCACAGCAACCTCAAACTCCTGGGTTCAAGCGATCCTCCTGCTTCAGCCTCCCGAGAAGCTGGGACTACAGGCATGCACCACTATGCCTGGCTAATTTTTTCTATATATTTTTAGTTGTCTAATTAATTTCTTTCTATTTTTAGTAGAGACGGGGTCTCACTCTTGCTCAGGCTTGTCTCGAACTCCTGAGCTCAAACAATCCACCCGCCTCAGCCTCCCAGAGTGTGAGGATTACAGGCGTGAGCCACCGCGCCCGGCCATTAGCTTTTCTTATATGCCTGGCAGAGTCTGGTTTATAAATTGAGGCTCAATAAATGTTAGCTTTCTTCCCTTAAAAAAAAACCACAAATAGTCAGCTCTCTCTATCAGCGAATAAAAGAGACAAGATTTTGCCTTTGAGGACCTTACTTATACCAGGAGGCAGATAATAAATAGCAAACATAATAACTAACTAAATAATATGTTAGAATGTGGTAAGTACCATGGGAAGAAAGAGAGGCAGAGTAAAGGGATTGGGGTACTGCAATTGTAGGCACCTAGGGAAGTATTTCCCCTTTGCCTTCTGAAGGTTCACTAAAAAATCAACTCACAAAAGTCAGATTAATTGCAGAAAAGGCTTACAGATTTATTAATGTTGCGAAATAAAAATAAAATCCTAAATAAAATCCCCTGACCAACTGATGGACCCCCTTGGCCAAGGAAACCCCAGAAAAGCTTAAAAAACTAGGATTCCCAGCCATGAAAAGATACATCCCCTTCCCCACTAACCCATGCCAGACTTTTTTTTCCCCTAAGAGTTAGACAGAAACCAGCCCTGGAAAGATAAAGAATGAGACTCACTCCTCTGCTGACGTCAACCAACTGCCTGATGCTGCAGCCAGACTTCCCGGCCTTTTGTAGTTTTCACATGACAACTAACCAGTTTTGTAATACATTCCTTCCTAATAAATGACCACCAACCACAGACTGGTTCTGGTAGGTGTATGGAGGCTGGCACTAAGTGCCTCTGTATCCTAAGTTTTACCTTTTGATGCATACGGTCTTATTTTACTGCATTTTAATGTTAAGTCTCCACCCCAAAGTGAACATGGGATGTATGTACCATGTATGTTTGCTTACCACACGTGTGCATGACCCCTTTTCATGAATATTCATAGCTCCTCCTCTTACCTGTTAACTATGTATATTTAGCCTACCCGTTAAGTATATAACTCCTGTCCCACCCTTCCTCTTTCAAAGTGCCTATTTTCATTCTCAGCCAAAGGCTCTGCTTCCCAACCTGCAGGTTACAACACATTATAAGAAATAAAATTCTCCTTCCACAATTTATAGGTCTCATGATTTTGAGTCGACAATATTCACAAAGAAGAGAATCACTGAGTGATTACCCCTTATCCCAGTGGGGTCCAAATGCTT